>PVKN010011780.1:0-21338 GCA_004027915.1 Capromys pilorides
TAATACCAGTAGGTACTGTGCCCAGTACAGTCTCACTACTAATAAGATCAAGCAGCTACTCACTTCATAAGATTGGTGAGAATTAATTACACAGGACCACTGTATAAAGTGTAGTGTGCTACACACAAGTTGGCTGTTGGTATTACTCTAGGATTTGGCTATGATATATTAGGACAAATTTTCTTCTATGGTACTGTCCTTGTAAATCGAACTCCTCGTGTACTGATAGTGCTGTAGGAAGTTTTTTCATGTAAGCTGAGCATAGCTGAGTGCTGGATGTGGAAGGCCCTCTACATGCTTATGAATTTTAGAAATACTCATTTTTTTCATTACTGAAAAATTTATATTACCAGGAGAATATAAAATAGCTTATTCCAAATGCGAAGTCCTGAGTTCTATCTAAAAAAAAAAAGAAAGCATATCTGTTGGAATCTCAACATTCTAAAAATCTTTTAGAGAAATTTCTGTCATAATTCTCTCAGAAGATCCAGAAGATCTTTTTAAGACCAAAAGAAAAAAAAAAAAAGCCACACTACTTGGGATCATGCTTCCTAACCTTGCCCTGCACCTGCACGACGTTCTGTATGCACACTCCTGGCCATGTATGCACACTCCTGGCCACGTATGCACACTCCTGGCCACGTATGCACACTCCTGGTCACGTGGGAGTGAATGCTGCCTCCCCAGTGCTGGCGAGGCCGATCCCCTCCTACAGCTCCCAGCCCTCGCTGCCTTCCACATTCCTCCACCCCACAGCAGCGGCTAAGTGCAGGGCAGGGTCCAGGCTCTGGTACTTTCTGCTGCATGATGGAGGAGCAGATGAATAAAAACCACACAAGTCCTTGTTTTCTATTCCATGCAAGCCCCTGCCTTGATGACGCTTCCTCCTGAGAGACACAACTATTCACTACGCTCATGGTTCTCCTCCAACTGGCTGTCTGCTGCTCTAGTATAAGCGTGTGGAAGCCATCAGTGTTCCCAGTAATGAGAATTCTACTTGGCTTACGGTAAGTACTCAAGAAGCATGTGCAAAAAAAAAAAAAAAAAAAAAAAAGTAAATAGTTCGTGGAGTGAGAATATGAATCAACGTCCTTGCCCTTCTTCTGAGCACAGAAAGGTGTGATGACTGTTTCCTGACTGGCTAGGGCTGTTCATCTGATGCCTCCTGTCTACTTTTAGTCAAGGAACATTCATCTCAAGGACAATCTCTAAGCTGGTTTTACTTTACTAGAAAACACTATGATTAGGAGGACAGATAAAGGAAAAGTGCTTTTCCCCTGTGAAACACATAAAATGGGTAGCTCAGGTTTTCTGTCACATCAGATTTAAATAATGGTGGGCGCTGGCAGAAGGAATGGCTGGGAAGATTTGACAGAATCAAAGACTTACTTGGAGGAGCTCTCCATCCTGTCAGAACCAGTGTGGAAATACTGTATCTCATAATGTAGCACTTCAAGATCTGTGGGTGTTTGGAGTGGGCTAGGGGGATGTAAAGGTTATCTGTATCTGGCATGCAGCAGCCTCATGTCAGTATTTCCTAACTGCCCCAACAGGCCCACTAAGAGCTGAGTTATAAGTGGAAAATGACATCATCTTTCTGAATCAGTTCAAAAAGTACACACCGAGCACTTTCAGCATGGCAGGCCCTGTGCTAGGCTCTGGATACAATCAAGAATAAGACGGAGACTCGGTGACCGCAGACACAGCACAAAGATAACAAGACTCTTGTTTTGGACACAGGATCTCATTAAGTAGCGCAGGCTGGCCCTGAGCTCACTATGTATCCAAGGTTGTCCTCCAACTCGCAGTAACTCCCCTGTCTCAGCTTGCATCCCCCACGGAACATTCATGTGGGCTCACGCCCCAACCCACACAGAGGGAAGGACCAGAGCTACCTGTCCTGTAATTTTTCAGGGTTCATGGCATTTTCAATGATAAACACAAATTCTTCCATACCATTTTACTTCACTTATCTATTTTTCTACTCTCCTTGAGTATTTAATTTTCTGCTTCTTCTCCCTGCCTTTGACTGCCACAATATAATCTCTAGGACACTTTTTAAATAAAATGATTTTTCAAACTAATGGCTGGGGGCTAGGGAGATAGCTCAGTAGAATAAGTGCTTGCCTGGCAAGCATAGGGTCCTGAGTTCAATCCCCAGTACTGACTGCAAAATAAAAAAACAAAACAAAACAAAACCCTAAAGATTAGTTATCATTTTTTAAATGTTTACAGAACCTTTATTCAGAATGAAGAGAAAGTTCTGGAAATGGATAGTGGTGACAGCTGTATAACATTGTTAATATACTTAATGCCACAGAATCAGACACATAAAAATTGCTAAACTGATAAAATTCACATTATGTATATTTTATCAGAATAAAAAAAGTGACCCAATTTTTTTTTTTGTTTGTTTGTTTTTTTTGTTTTTTAGTAAGAGATGGAGGTCTTGCTATGCTGCCTAGGCTGGTATAAAACTGGAATCATGTGACCCTCCTACCTCAGCCTACCTCAGAGTAGCTGGAAATACAGACACACACCAAGCTGCCTAGCTCCAAATTCTGATTAGTTAGAAGAAAAGAGTTTCAAATGTGGAACTAGGTCCAAGTATACAAACATTTTTAGCAGTTTAACACATGTTGTCAAAATGCTTAGTGAAATAAAATTTTTTGAGGCTTTCACAACACACCTTGTAAGAGCAGAGTGCGGAGTGTTGCAAAACCAGGGGTGGAGGCTGCTGGCAGGGCCTTTCCTAGAACACGAATGGTCAGTGCAGAGTCTGGCCTCACAGCCTCCAGGACAGGGCAGCCAGGCTGATGCGACCTGAGCACAGCCCGACTCAGAACTAGGCCTGTGGCCTCCTGAATGAAAGCCCTCACTCCCTAGCGTCTATCCTTATGTTCTGCTCTAGTCTGAAGTGATATCAGGGGATTGTGTAAGGCTGAATGGGCCCCGCCTCTAGGCTACCACTCCTTCTTCTTAAATGCTATGCCTCCTCGGGAAGCTTTCCTTTGTGCAGAGGAGCAGTCCTCTGGCTGTCTACTCCCAGGTGGACTGCATGTGGCATGAAGGCCTTCACAACTCTTGCTATTTGAGTGACGTTTGTAATCACTGGTGCATGTGTATTCCACACTGAACTGCAAGCTGAGTAAGGACCAGGATCATGTTTGTTTGCTTGACTGAATTGATGGCTAGCTGCACCTGCTCACCTGCTTTGCATACTAGCTGGATCTGTACAAATCTCCATTATTAACAAGTATTAAGGTTCTTAATTTAATTATGTGCACTTGCACTGAACTTTATTGGTTTGTGTAGTTATTTTTGTCAACACTGGTCCTTCTGATAATTGTCTCAATTGATAATGAACAAGGCTGTTTTTAATTTTTCATTAATTATGATGCTTTGGCAGATTTACAATCAAGTGCTACTGTTTCCAATATGGTCATGTTAATTAAAAAATATTTAAAATAAAAAAAAGATTTTATTGATGCTGTTAATTTCCAGTGGTGAAAAAAGACTTTTCCCACTTCATTCAAATGAGTTGATGATTCTTGGCACAAATACATTCTATTTTCTCCAAAATACCAAGGAGCCATGCCATGGCATGAAGCTCCAGAAAGAAAACCAGCAGAGGGAGCACAGGAACATGAAATTCATTTCCTGAATCCCTACAGATTAGGAAATGCCTTGGACTCCAGGCATGACCACTAGGCTGATTGCATCACTAATCCACATTTTTGTATGACACTCCCCCCCCCCCCCCCCCCCCCGCTTTTTTTGTTTTGTTTTGTTTTTGTCCTTTTGAGACAAGGTCATGAATGCTAGGCAATTCAGGCTGGTCTTAAACGCGCTGTGATCCTCCTGCCTCAGCCTCCTGAGTGCTGGGATTACAGGTGGGTGTTATCATGCCTGGCTGGCCCTCTGTATTATGGCAGAGTGACAGTGAAGTGTGACAGCTCTACACACACACACACGCCAAGGTGTACTTGTGTTTGCATTTAGGAATGGATTGATGGCACTCCCAAGACCACTCTTTAATGCATATGGGTTTACTTTAGGGTCTTTGCTTAGTCTCCACAAAAACTCCCTTCCTAGCACTGTGTCTGTTGGGTTGCGGACCAAGGGCCCAGAACAATACACAGGAAAAACTCAACAATATGCTTGAATCATGCTGGAATCTTTCAGCGACCTTGCTAAATCTTTAAATGAGCAAGCTGAGCCGCAGCCAAATTCTAGATGGGCGGATAATACTCACTAGGAATGGTAACAAGTTAAACACAAGAATTTCACTGTTTCATTTGCCTTTGTACTGGTGACCTTCACAAGGCATGTTCTATCTCCCTCAAAAATAGTTCATGTAAAAATGAAATAAAAATGCTTTAAGCTGTTTGAGAAAGATAGAACCCATGGCAAGGTAGTATCAGAGTAAGCCTGCAAAACACAAGCCCTCTGAACCACATCTGGCTGACAAAAAATAGTGGCTAGAAGTAGCTACTTAGCCCTTCTTCTTTTTCAATCAGTTATTTATTTATTTATTTATTTGGTATAGGGTCTTGCTATGCAGTTCAGATTGATAGTGATCCTCCTGTCTCAGCTTCCTTTGCACTGGGATTACAGGCGTGCGCCACCACACCCAGTTTCAGTGGCCAACTTGGGGTGCCTGGTTCTGGGGCCAGTGCAGCATGCAGTACTGGGGATCAAACCCGGGTACTTGCATGCCAGGCAGGCACTTAAACTGCATTTCCATAAACCTGTACTTGGCCCTTCTGACCTGGAGGAAGTAACAGAACTCAGAGGACTCCTAAAGAGTTCAGGGGTGGGCCCAGAGCCACTGCTGCCTATATCAAATTTGAAGGCTGTCTGGGAGGGAGGGTGGGAGGCAGAGAAAGACCAACGGACAGACGGAGACACAGACTGCTGAGAGACAGAGAGCAGTGCCCATCTGCTGAACTAGCTCTCTGCATATATATGGTATATATCAGCACTTGGACAGGACCTGGGACTTTGTCCTCATTAGGGACCACTATGCCACTGGGTTACATCCTCAGCTCAAATTTTTTTTCAACCCTCTACATGTTTTCTCATTGCCAGAGTCTCATTTCAAGGGATAGTTTCCTATTAGCTTTTGAAGCACACTCGTTACCACAGAGCAATCTTTTAAAATTAGATCAAGCTAACTTCTTTGCATCCAACTCTTTAATAGTTTCTCATAGACATCAAAACAGTGGCTGAGTTAAGCCTCAAGGAGCTGAAGTGATTCCTGCTTTCTTTCTGCCTGCCCTTCTACCACTGCTTCCCTCCTTCTTTCTCTTCCCTAAGGTTCTAGCTGAGAGGGGAGAGGAGGGGAGGGGAGGGGAGGGGAGAAGAGGACAGACACTGCTGCGAGACAGAGGCAGTGCCCAGGACTGCTGTGGTCTTGCGTGTTTCCACGTGACTAAATCACTCTGGTTTCCTCCACCTGGCCTGCTCTTCTCACTTCTTTGCAGGTCACAGAGCATCCCCCATGGGAACACCTTTCTACTTCCTGTTTCCCTCTGTGGAAGTTTGCCGCCCTGGGTTCCTAGAAGAGCTCGGCACTTGCTTCCCCTGCCTCAGCCACACATCAGTGACAGCTTAGCACATATCTCACTGGGCTGTGGGAATGTGCGTATGGTGACTATGCCTTTTATTTTTGTGACAGAAGTAGTAGCTGAGATCAACAGTGAGGGCACAGAGTGCAAAAAGGAGAGGACACAGAGGACACTCAGCTGTTCTGAGCACCTGCACATGAGGACGGGAGGCAGACTAGGAGAGGCATTTCACAACAGCAAAAGGAGCGCTGTGACAGAAAGAGCAGTCACAATGTCAAATGCTCCTGAAAGGCTGAGTGTGACAGAGTTTAAGATGGGTCCCAGCAGGCCACCGGTCCCCTTGGGGAGAACAGTTCAAGTGGAGCAAGTGGAGAACTGAGACTATGGAGTGCTGGAAGGTGAGTGGAAGGTGAAGACTGAAGCAGGTGGGAAAATCTCACTCTTCTAAGAAGCATTTGTTGGCTATAGTCTGCACAAACCTTCAAAGATGGCTGCAAAGTGAATAAGCCAGTTATGAGGGGCCAAGCACCATGTGATTCCACTCAGGAGAGGGACCCACAGCAGTCAGATTCATAGAGGCAGGAGGCAAAAGGGCAGCTGCCCTGGGCTAGGCTGGGCAGGCAGGCAGGCGGTGGTCCTGTCCAGGGCAGAGAGCTGCAGCTCCGCACGACGGAAGATGTGTTCCAATGACACAGTGACAGCAGCTCTACAGCATGCGCCAATTCACAACACATGAATACACTTAATATCATACAGCAAGGCTTTTAAATGGCAAATTTTGTGTGTTGTACATTCTACTTATTTTTTAAAAAGTAGCACTGGTAAGAGAGTAAGATTCAGACGATTTTGGTTTGTTTTCTCAACAAGGAGGTAAATTTAAGCATGTGAATTGAGAAAAATAAATTAGTCAAAAAGGAGACAAATGGAACCCATTCTTAGGAAAAGAATTAGCTGGGGTCAGAGGAAGGTGGGTTCCTGCACTGGGATGTGCTGGGGACAAAGGAAAAAAATTTTTGGGTGGGGAATATAGAATGGGCAAGAATACTTTAAAATGATATTGGGGATTAAAACCAGGGGCATGCTGCCACTGACCCGTATTCTCTCCCCACCCCCACCCCCCTTTAGACAGGGTCTCATAATTATAGTTCAGGCTGGCCTCAAACTCATGGCGATCCTCCTGCCTCAGCTACCTAAGTGCTGGGGTTACAGGCTTGAGCCATATGCCCTGTTTTCTTTGCCCTTTTTATTGTTTATTCTTAGACAGAATCTTGCTAAGTTACCCGGGCTGGCTGAGGGTTTTTGCTTGAGGTTCCTGAGCAGCTACAATTGCAGGTGTATCCCACCATGCTGGGTAAGAAATAAAACATTTTTAAAAATAAAGCTGATAGCTTTGGAGGCAGCAGCTGGGGCTTGGCAAAAGCAGTGTACTAAGCACAGGTGGAGGATTATTAGGCCATTCTGAATCCAGCTGGGAATCATGACCAGAAATGATGAGGGAGGGTCAGAGTCTAACGGAAGCACAGCGTAAGAGACACAGCAGCTGGGTACACATGGAGAGAAGGGGGATGGACAGTCAGTCGGCATTACAGACTCCAAGCTTTACCAAGACTCTTGGTGCTGACATGGTGCACTCCGTGAAGGAAGGGAATACTACTAGGGTGGAAACAACTGGGAAATGGAAGGACGGAAGATTGGAATTCAGCAAGAGGAAGAGCAGGCAGGGTGGAGCATAGCATTCTGGGAATTAAAAGATGAAACTAAAGTCAGGAGTGAAACACAGAATTTTAAAGATTTCTTAGGTGAGACAATTGTGGTCCTTTTGAGGCTCAGGTATAGCTGCCTAAAACCAAATATAAAATTAGAATGATTGGGTTCCTACCCACAGGTGAAGTTTCTATGGACTGTTCTTCCTAAAGGCAAAGATGATTAAGGTGATCTTTTTTGAACCTTTACCATGGATTTAATTTTTCCTTTACTGCATGTTTCTTATCCCAGAATTCTACTTTTTGTTTTTTCTTTTTTTCCTGTAGGAGATCTCTTAGGATTGCATTGGTACTATCCAATTGGACATTCTGCTCCCCTTACTTTTGTTCTTACAATGGCATTCAACCTGAATGCTATCCCTGTTCTATGCTACATGGTGGATTGGTAGTTTGCAGAAAACAGAAAAGCCCATGAAGGACCACGAAAATAGGCAATGGTTAATATCCCCTGGGTAACATTTTCCTTAGTCAATGCCAATGCCAATGCAAAGCACTGGCTAATCATTGCCACATATTCAAGTCTTTCAAAAGCGAAGAATGATGATTTTATATCACTTTGCTTCAGTGATCCTAAACAGATTCATAATATAAAGCAGACTGTGGATTAAAAGCTGAAAAGGGCTTAAAGGGAAGGAAATGCGAATTTTTCCTTCTTCATGGAGTATAGCCACTCATAACGTGTGTATTTTCATTTGTTTCAGATGTGGGAATCATTCTTGCACAAGATCTTTTCACTCCAACAGTGACAACAGATCCAGGTGGCTGTCCTTTTGGCCTTCTGGAGTTTGAACAGTTATCAGTCTCAAAAAATGTCCCATTAATATATGCCCACACTGGCTTTCTCAAGTATAACTTAAAAGGAGCCAAATCATCAATATTTTCGAAATTGATTGGTTCCTCTTTTGTCTGGCTTACGGAGTTCTTTTTTGTTTTTTCAGTACTGAGGAATGAGTCTAGGGGCACTCTATGATTTGAGTTACATCCCTTATAAGGATCTGTGGGCCTCAGTGTGATTCATTCTGCCTAGGGAGAAACTGTGGCAGGAACACAAAAAAGATAGACAAGAAGACCAGAGCTGGGTTAGATGGTGACTCATCTGCCTAGTTGGTGAGATGACACCTGAGCAACAATGTGGATGCTTATTTATACCTTTGCAAAGTTAGTAACTTATGGCACAAGTTGCCTAGTGGCGAATAGCTGACGTTAACCACTCAGAATGCTTGTTTAAGGACTGAGATAGCTTGACTACAAAGCTAATGAGGCTTCATCTTGCTCTCCCACACAGGATTAACTTCTATTCCAATGGATCCCAACCATCCCTGCCCGTCCCCCTTTCAATTTTGAGATAGAGTCTTACGAAATTGCCTACATATGATTAGAATTTGCATTCTTCTTGCCTTCCTCAGTACTGGGATTACAGGCATGTACCACCATGCCCAGCTTAGAGAAAAATTGTTGACACCATTTCTTACTGAACCATTCTGAAAGCAGTGAAGCACATCATATGTCTCTTTGCACAAGCACAAGCTTTACTTTGTCATTTTAGAACACATCATCCAAACATCAGAATACATAGAGGGCGGCAAAAGGGCACCATGACATGGGTGCCTCATGATTGTGGCTTGAATCCTACCTGTGTGTCCTTTGAATGTTGTGACCAGTGTGCAGCTTTCTTGCTCCAGCTTGAGGATTGTCACTTGGCCTGAGTGGTCACCAATAAACACATGCCGGGTTTCAATATCAAATCTGTCATGTAAGCATTAAGGCTTGTTTCTTAAAATTGAAGGGGAGGATTTACAATGAAAAAGAAGATGGTATACACAGAACAAATGTGCAAATCCCACACAAGAGAACTTGAAGAAAATGCTAAAAGATACAAAAGTAGACTTAAGGAAATGAAGCCATACCACATTATTGGATACTAAGCCTCAATAAGACTAAGACGCCTCTTCTTAATACATTAATTTATCAACTTAATATGATCCCGATAAAGTACTGACAGTGTTTCTAAACCTGGTGTGTGCACTGCAAAGAACAAATGGAAAAATGAATAAACAAGGGCCAAGGATAATTTGAAAGAATAACATGGCATATAGCAAGGGAAATCAATATGTAAGATGATAAAACACATTAAAAAGTTTCTTTACTTAAAAGTATGGTATCGGTACAAGTACACAGACTAAAAGAAAAGAACGTAAAATCCAGAAATATACTGCAAAGCACACAGAAATCTAACAGATGTCTGACAAAAGTAGCTCTTCAAATGAGTAAGAAAGGTGGATTTAAAAACTGATGTTGGTGTGCAAGGGAGATAGCTCAGTGGTCTGAGCACCTGCCTGGCAAGTGCAAGGACTCAGGTTTGATCCCTGATATCACATGCCATGCCAGTGTAGGTGTGCCATGCTGGCCACCGAAATCAGGTGTGATGGCATGTGCCTGCAATCCCAGCACCGGAGAAGCAGAAACAGGAGGACAGTATCAAGTGAGACCCTAGGCCAAATACATTGAAAAAAAGAAAAGAGAAGTGGTATTGGCACAAACTAGACAGCCACTTGGGAAAAAATGAGATCTGTATTTCATATTTTGCACCTGGATAAATTCCAAATAAAATAAGGATTTACACATAGGAAATGAAAATGCAGCTAGTTCAGTATTAACAGCAGTTGAACAACACATGTAACTTCTGGGTCTGATCCTCAGGACAACAGCAGCAGCAATAGCAACAATGAGAGGAGAGGGACATGGAGGAGAAGCAGAAGGAAAATACTTCAGTTTTACAGTTCGTTTATTTTTTTTGGCCAGCTCAGCCTGTCCTGAGGGCAGAGCTGGCGCTGCATGATGCTGGAGACTGAACCACGGTCCCCTGAGCCTGCCTAAGTTTGCCTAAGTAGGCGCTTTAGACTGCTGAGCTATCTTGCCAGGCTCTCAAAACAGACAAATTTTAGAGAAGTGAGTTTTTTAAAAAAAAAAACAAATTTGGAATGGAAAAGCTATAGCAAAACCACAAAACCCACAAACAACTAATACTACAGGCAACATCAAAAGCCAAAATGGAATTTTTTTTTTTTTTTTTGTCTTTTTGAGACCTTGCTATGAAGTTCAGGCTGGCCTTGAACTCACTTTTGTAGCCCAGATTGGTCTCGAACTCACACTGATCCTCCTGCCTCAGTGTTCCAAATGCTGCGATTACAGGCGTGTGCCATCATGCCCAGTGAAAATAAACTTTTTTTTGCAGCTATCATGAATCTAGTGGGAAATGGGCTACATTTGGAACTATTATAGGACAGTTCAAGAAGAAAGGTTTTCTTGGGGGAGGGGAGCTGGTTCAGGCTCCCTTAATGGCAGGCTGGGTAAGGCTTGTGGAGCTGCGGATTGAATCCTGATCCCCTGTGCCTGACTGCATTTGCTGGAGCAGGCGCTTAGGAAGGAAGGAAAGAAGGCAGGCAGGCAGGCAGGCAGGCAGGCAGGCAGGCAGGCAGGCAGGCAGGCAGGCAGGCAGGCAAGCAAACTGCATATTGTTAGCTTGACTGCTCTCCTTGGCAAGGATGCTTTCGGTAAGCCAGGAAGATAGTTCAGCGGCATAACCCTCTGCCTTACAAGTACAAGATCCTGAGTTCGATTCCCAGTATATATATAAAAGCTGGCCTAGTATCCGCAAAGCTGAATTTTTGGAGAGTTCCCATCATTCACGTTAAGTGCCTACTTTGCTTTATGTATACAAATAATAAGGCTTATACTAAATACTTGCTTCCCCCTGGGGAGTCTAGGATTTTGTACATGCCAGTGGAAGCTGTCTACATGGCCAGCTCCCATTAGAACTCCAATGGGCATTTTCAGTTTGATAGCATCTACTAATCCTATTTCTAGAGAGCGACTCCAGAGAAATACCAGAACAGTGAGATAACACAGACCCAGGGCTATTTGCTTTCCACTGCTTTAATAGCTTAAGGCTGAAAACAGACCACAAGTCCATCAGTAGGGGACTGACTGAGCTGATCATGCTATAGCAACACAATAGAATAATATGCACCTCAAAAAGAAGACTTTTATACATCAACATGGAGTTATTTCCAAGACATTAAGTGTGTGTAATGGAGAAGCCAATAATCTTCAGAATTTATAAACTGGGTTACCTTTGTGTAATAAAGGGAGGGAAACAGAACTCTGTGTGTGTGTGTGTGTGTGTATGCACTAATATTTAGAAAAGGAAGCACTGAAGATTGAACAAAAATGGCTGCCGGTCCAGGAATGAGTAAACAGGTAAAGCGCAACAATGTATAACTATATGTAGAATGGTCTCCTCTATGCCCCATTTCAAACAAATCCACTGCAAAAAGCCACTTGCAAAAAATAGCAAAGTTTACAAATGCACTGAGTATTCAATAATACTCAATAACTACTAATTTCCAGTTAGGTTACTGTGGAGGACTCCTACACCACAACTGCCCACCTTGAAGGTAAACAGAGGTGTAATAACAGCATTATGGTTACTGAAAAATGACATATATTTTAGAGGTGCACAATGAGGTATATAAGGAGAGCCTTAAGTTATGGACTGTGCTTTAAAATACTCTAACAAAAAGGAATAGAAGAAACAATAGACATGGGTCTTGGGTATATGCACATCTATCATAGTATTTTCTCCAATTTGGTACATTTTTTGAAATTTTTCATAATAACATTAAAACAACTTATAGAAAAGATATAACATTATATTCTAACAAGTTATCAGACATATGTCATTTAATTACAAAATTTTTAAGGAAAAATCACTAAGTTTATCTTGATTTATTATAAGAACTATGATTAAAAAAACTAGATTCAATTTGGGACTCAGCAGTCTTTTAAAATTGCAAGTAAATTATGGTGTCCTTTAAAAATAGGAATTCAACAAAAGCTACTCAGAAGAGGGTTGAAATAAAGTGAGAGTAAAACTCCAAGGCCTGGGTGACTGACATTAAATGTGATATGAAGAAATTGAGATAATCTCAATAGCCTTTCAGAACTCTTTACCTGACTAGAAATAAATCTAAGTGATTACATTTGGTGGAAAGACATTTCACAAGACATTTCACATTGTTGAAAAACCTCATTTTGAAGAAAAATCCTAAAATTAAAAGAGTATTTAAATGATTTTTTGTGGAAACAAAAAAAATGATGAAACATGGACAACTAAAAAGACGTGAACTAGTGAGACCAGATAAGGAATCTGCTTTTGTAAAGTGCAGCAAGTGGGGACTGCAAACATTTCCTTCTGTTTCTCACTATCTCCAGTCACGGGACCTTTCGGAAACACCACCGATCTATACCATCAGTCTAGCTGTGCAGAGGACTAGGCAAAAGGTTACAGTACTAAAGTTCCAATCTCACTTTTGCCAGGTGTGCCTTTTGGCTCCAAGCAAGTCACGTGACCTTGCTGAGTCTCTCTCTCTCTGCACCTCACTGGGCCTTGCTTACTATACAATGAAATAGAAAATCAGGCTATTTCATTTTATTACACCTTACTGTTTTGATAGTGAACAAGGTAATGTGTGTAAAAGCATTCCATGAATTCTGAGGGACTTCAGATATGAGACATTTTTCCCTTTTCCTCTTCTTTTATTATCGTTATGGGTCCTGTAATACTTAGCTTGGGCTCTGTAGCCAAATAACAAAATAATCTGAGGATATTCAGAAATATATCATTTTAATTGTGAACTAGTTGATCTGTCTGTCTTTGTATTTCTGCTTGAATCTCACTTACTTTGACTGCATATTTATTTCTCTACTAAGAAACCTAGAAGAAAAGAAAAAAAGGCTGAATTCAACCCAATTTACTCTTCCCTTGGATGAATGAACAACATGGAGATGGAACAGATAGGTTACTGTGGAGGACCCTACACCACAACTGTCCACCTTGAAGGTAAACAGAGGTAATGATACAATTCTGAACATTTTCCACTGTTTCATCAAACCTTTTTCTCCTTTCATGAGTTACAAAACTCTGGAAGAGTATAGGGTGGCAGGAAAGTCAACAAAGGTGTATGTGTGTGGAGGCTCCTGCAGATGAACATAATTAAAGCTAGCTCTACAGGGGAACCACAATACTGCACTGGCTTATCTACTAACAGTCCATCAATAAACTCCCAGAAAAGCTCCTTGGAAAAGCCCCACAGCTTTTGGCTGAAACTTTCTGATGAAAGCAGAGAGATATCCATGCCATCCAGGGCTAACAAGGGGTTAGCCCTGGAACAAGGTTGGCATGGTGGTGCCAGAGCCGGAGCTGGCAAGGCAGAGCTGATGGAATCAGGAAGCTGCAGTGGCAGACTTCTAGGGGTGGGTGCAGTTTCCTCCAACTTCACAATAAGGGGCATGGAACGTCATTTAGCTTGGGAACAAAAGCCTAGAGGCACACACACATATATACTCTTGATAGCAATAATACAACTTTCTGCTTGGGAAATCATATAGCAAGGACAAAAGAAACAGTCACAAAATGAGGAAGACTTTTGGAGCTGGTAGCTCTAATCTTACACCCTAGCTTGGTGAAGTGATCAGAAGACAAAGAGAAGATGCAGCAGTTGTTTGGTTGGTATGCAAAAGCTAGTGTAAGAACAAATGACGGGGCTGGGGAGACAGCTCCGTGGCACAAGTGCCTGCCTGGCAAGTGTAAGGTTGTGAGTTCGAACCCTGGTCCTGCCAAAAAAAAAAAAAAAAAGAACAAATGACACTAGTGCCACAAGACTGTTCTTTAAGAGACAGTGCAGTGCAGTGGAGAGATAAACAAGCATCCACAGCAGAAGATTTGGGTTCTTGTGAGGATTTTTCTGCCTATGTGGGTGACCTCCAAGATTAGGTACTAGCTCTGGGCTTCCGTTGTCTCAACTGAAAAATGAGGTGTTACAGACTGTAGCTTTGAAAAAAATTAACAAAGACTGAATATATTCAAAGAGTGTACATATAACATGATTTGATATCTGTATAGATTGTGGAATGATTAGCACAATTGGTTAATATATCCATCACCACCTATAGCAAATATTTGTGTGTGTGTGTGTGTGTGTGTGTGTGTGTGTGTGTGTGTGGTGGGGTGGGGTAAGGAACACTGATGGTTTAGGTTGAAACCTAAATCCCAAAGTGAAGTGTTATGAGGTAAGGGCTGTGGGAGATGATTAGGTCATGTGGCTGGAGTCACGATGGACGTCACACAGAGCACCTCTGCCCTTTGCACTATGTGAACGCACAGAGAGATGACGCTCATCCTCAAACCACAAAGCAGGCCCTCACCAGACGCTAGGCTTGAACCAGGCAATTAACAGCTGATCCACTCTGGTCCTGGCATGGTAACTGCTACGGTTTGTGTATAGGTGTCCCCCGCAAAGCCTCATGTAGTCATGGGGCAGCTTCTGGAATTTGTAATTGATTATTGTGGGAATGGGTGCTGCACCTCCCCTGGGGCAGGTGATTTGCACTTCAGTATAAGGAAGAAAGAGTAGTTAGCTGCTTGAGTTGCTGCTACTCTTCCCTTGGCTCTTGCTCTTAGCTGCCACCTTGAAAGATTGCCCTCTGCCACGTGCCACTTTGCTTTGAAGTCTGCTGAATATGGACTGAAACCTCCAGTAACTGTGAGCTAAATAAACCTTTCCTTCCCTCATTTTGAGTGTCGCGTATTGGTTCCAGCAACAAGAGAAGAGTAACTAAGATAGTAACCTTTCAAGAATTTTTGAAAAGTGAACAGTAATCCACTGGCTCTTTTCCAGTGGAATGTTTTAAGCTTACTATCTATTTGTAAACTACTTGTGTACAGAAAAAAAAAAAAAATCAAAGGTTGTTTCTGACAACTGAGGCTCACGAATCTCGTCTATGCTGTCTAATGATCAGGGGATCATTAGACCCAGCTGCTCAGCAGGGTCTAGCACTGAAGATATTACTTTACTCAATTCACGTGGGGACCCTTGATGACTTGTGCATTAGAATACTTTATGAACATTTAATCACACAGGGAAAGTCAGCATATAGAAAATACATTTCAAGTTGCACATACCCCAAATTTTCATGAATCAAGAAGTCACCAGCTACGTTGCCACCACTGAATCTCCAGCAAAGGATACTGCAGGCCTGAGGCCACGGCGTTGGTGCGATACCCTCCCAGACGCTGCCCACTCTCAGAGCAGTGCCAGGCAAACTGCTTGTCCTGTCCTGTGCTCAGTACCCACTCCAGCTCCAGGACAAACAGGATCATCGTCACTCTGCTCTGATGAGCTGAAAACAAAGAGACAGAAAGACAATCTATGAAGTGAGCATCCTTGCAGCAGCTGGAAGGTCTGGCCTGGACAGATGTGTACTCCTCTCCTTTTGTTCCAGGAAGGATGATGATGTGGGCTGTTAGGGGCAGGAAAAAGCACTGGCTCTCATCGTGGTGGGGCTTGCCTATGCAGACTGTTGTACTCGAGTTTTTATGCAGGTTTTTTTTTTTTTTTTTTTTCTTTTTTTAATGACATAGCTCCTCCCAGGGCTTCCTACTTATGCCAATCCAACGATTACTGCCTGAGAAAATACCTACTCAAGGGCTGGGGCCACCTCCCTCCACATGTGAGGGCACTAGAGAATACTAGACCCAGTGGAACCCTAAAACACATCAGGAATGACATTTGTAATATAGTCACTATGGTAAGTTTTTCACATATTTCCAAAAAAGATAAAAAGCATATTATCCTTTGGTGACATCTATTTTATAAACTCCTAACAAAATTCTAGAGGGACAGCTGTTAGAAATCAAATACTTAGGGCTGGGGAGATAGTCAGTGGCATAAGCCCCTGCCTGGCAAGCATAAGGTCCCTAGATCGATCCCCAGTACCACATGCCATGGCAGCCCTAGAACCCTAGGTGTGCCATGCTGGTCACCAGAACCAAGTATGGTGGGACATGCCTGTAATCCCAGCATTAGGGAGGCTGAGGTAGGGGGATCACTATGAGTCCAAACTGTGTAGCAAGACATTGTATCAAATAAATAAATATAAAGGAAATCAAATACTTAGAACAGTGATAAAGAGAATGAAATATTCCTCATGTCAAAGTATATGACATGTAACATATACCTTATGCCACTATATAATGAAATCATATTTCCTAGAGTTGTTCATATACAAGAGTTCTTGCATCACACAATTACAGAGTTCAAAGAGATTCTGCCTTCTAGCTTATCTTGCTACTTTTGTATGGCCAAAGCAAGACACAGTGCAGGTAAGTTATTTGGCTATGGTCCCATGTCTCTACCAGACAGCTCAGCAGACTAAAGTGCCTGCTTAGGCAGAATGCAGCAGCCAGAATTCGATCCCCAGCAAGCCGTGCTGGCCCCACCCCTGAGGCACACTAAGACTGCAACTGGGACTTGGTGTGGTGGCACTAGCCTGTAATCCCAGTGCCTGGGAGGCTGAAAACAGTAGGATCACTGAGTCTGATCTATGTAGTGAGACTCTTTAAACCCTATAGACCCTGTATAAAATACGATAAGTGAATGATGTGACATTTTAGACAAACATCTTAAGATCTTCGCGTGTATGTGTTCACACATGTTCACGTGCCATCGGTCATGTAACAAAAGTGAACCCTCTTAATAGTTCAAGGGCATCTGAGTCTACTTCAAATAGAAAGTGGCCCCCAGCATCTCATTCTTTCCTACGGGGCTTTTGGCTTTCGATCTGTCACGTTCTAAGTCCAAGGGATGTCAGCAGCCCTAGAAGATAAGGAAGTTTAGCCCTCAGAGTGACATTCCTACAGAGGAGGAGACGCAGGCTAGAAACCCTATGGGGCTTGCCTGAGTGTCCGAGGGCGGAGTGTGGAACACAGAACCACAACTCCAGGCCCTCTGCTGCGGGGCTGGTTCTCCTTCTCATTGTCAGATTGTCCATGACTGCTGGGCACTGGGGAGCAGCCCCAAACTCAAGGAAAGCACTACTCTTTCCAAAGTGACAGAATTCTTATATTTTAAAAAAATCTTTTAAAATAATGCTTATCACTAAGCTTCAGAAATGCACATAACATGGGATCGATACTGGCTTCCCGAGTATCAGCGAGGAAAGGGAAGTCACTGCCTTCCTGGGTTCTGATTGGAGGTGAGAACCTTTTGCTTCCTCACCATGAAGTATGATATTAGACACAGAACTTTTTTTTTTTTTTTTTTTTTGAGACAGGGTCTTACTTCGTAATTCAGGCTGGCCTTGAACACACTACATAGCCCAGGCTGGAGACCCTCCTGCCTCAGCCTCCCAAGTACTGAGATTACAGGTGTGTACCACTGCACTTGGCTCAAATACAGTACCTTGTAGATCTTTTAAAAAGTCAGGGGTTGGGGAGATAGTGCTGTGGCACAAGTGCCTGCCTGGCAAGTGCAAGATCCTGAGTTCAATCCCTGGTACCACATACAAAAAAAAGAAATCAAACAGAAAGTTTCTTTCCATTTCTAGTTTGCTGAGTTATTATTACAAACTGGATTTTATCAAATGCTTTTCTTACATTGATATATGAATCTTTTCCCTTGGCATTTGTGATAATTAACTGATTGTGTCAACCTGAGTAAAAACTGCTCAACTAAATTGGCTAAGCACAGTTCTGGGTGCAAGACCCACCCTGGGGAGCATTCTCTGCAGAGTGGTATAAAATGGAAACGAAAAAAGGGCAGCTGGCTGCAGTGAGGAGCCCCGTGGAGACCCTCTCCTGGCTTCCAGTGCGGAGCCTCGGGCTCCCACAGGGACTCGCAAGGGACACTGCAGTGGGCTCCAGCCTTCGGGCGGATCCCGGGGTCTCCTGTGCAGGCTGACCTTCCACACTCCTTCCACACCTGACTCGCTGGGCAGCCACTAAAACGTTCATGCATTTGTGTATCTTGTATTAACTGTGTCTCCAGGAAGCACTGACTGATAGAGCCCGTTAATCCTGAGTGTTTGTACAGGTTACATAGCTGGGGTAAGTCTCCAGCTGCATGGTCAGGCTGCATAATTCTTTTTGCACACTATTAGGTTTCGTTTGCTGGCATTTTTTTGGAACATTTTTTGTCTATTTTTGAGAGACACTACTCTCTAGTTTTCCTTTCTAGTAACACCTTTGGTTTTGATGTCACTAATTTCTTTTTCTGAGATAAAATCCACATAATGAAAAATTCACCATTATAATAGTTTTAGAGTATGTTACTCAGTGGCTTGAAGTATTTACAATCATCATTACCATTAATGTCCAGAAATTTCCTTTTTTTAGCTTTAATTTTAATTTTTTTTTTTTTTTTTTTTTTAATGGAAGGATCTATAGGGTCTCACTACTAGACCGAACTCACAGTGATCCACCTGTTTACAGCCTCCCAAGAGCTGGCATTACAGGCCTGTGCCACCACACCCAGTCTCAATCGCTGTCTCAGTGTGCCCCAGGGGCAGGGCTGGCAGGGCAGGCCCTGTGCTTGACCAGAAATTTCCTGATGGACACTAACCTGAGGCAGCCCTGAGCAGACTTAGATTAACCAATTGGCTTTTCATGTCTTCTTGTGACTCTGTCCAAGTCTAGGCCGTTTGTCTGGAGATAGGCAACTGACTCATAGTAAGTTTACCTCCATGAGTCACTGGTCCTGACTAAAACCTGTAATGGCGGGTGAAACTGTGATGCCTCAAAGGATAAGACAAGGTCACAGCCAAGGATACCTGGATTCAACCTCAACTAGATAAAGACTGCAGCCTCAGGCACCTCGCTTCTGGGTGGATGAACTTAATTCCTTACTTGGAGAAGTCCTTAAGTGGCTCTGCCCTTCCTGAGTATTTTTCTCACTAATAATAATAATGATAATAATAATAATAATACTAACTGGGCCAGCCAGTGAAGGTTATCTTTGTCCAGAGAAAATGTGGAATTCTGTGATCCTCCTAGAGCCCTGAAAACACTTCATTTGCCTCTCTATTTAGCCTTCATCATATACTTGAGAGATCGCAGACCTGATCACTCCACAATGGCTAAGGAATATTATTAACCTGGTAATTTCCATCACCTCAAAATGACAGCCAAGGTCCCTGATTCTCCCTTCTCCACTCTAGGTCATCATCCAAGGATTCTCCTACTTTTTGACACTTTATACAAATGCAGCCATGAGATATGTGGCCTTTATGGTCTGGCTTTCTCCCCTTCAGCATGTTATCAAGATTAATCCATGCTGAAGCCTGTATTAGAACTTCATTCCTTTTTTTTATTGACAAGGAAGTAAGTAAATACATCTTGGCTATTCTGAATTATGTTACTAAGAATGTGGAAAAACTTTTGTGGGTGTACATACTTTTAATTCCCTTAGGTGTATTCTCAGGAGTAGAAATACACCACCAGTCACCTGTGTCTAACTCTGAGAGGCC
This sequence comes from Capromys pilorides, assembly GCA_004027915.1. Taxonomy (NCBI): domain Eukaryota; kingdom Metazoa; phylum Chordata; class Mammalia; order Rodentia; family Capromyidae; genus Capromys; species Capromys pilorides. The sequence goes on from PVKN010011780.1 coordinate 19,697, forward strand.
AATATCTCCCAAAGTGCCCGTGCCATTTCATAATCACATCATCAACGTATGAAGCTTCCAGTTTCTCTATTTTCTTGTCAGCCCTGGTTAAAGGGAATCACGCTTCCAAAACCATTTAAAATGGAATGAGAGAATTAACATTATGAGAAAAATTAATATTTATTGGGCCCTTCAACTATATTTCAGGTACTGAACTAGGAAAAATTTACATATGCAATCTCTTTTAAAAATATTTTAATGTGATAAAATATATATAATAAGATTTACGCTTTAAGTATTTTTAGGTATAAACTACCATTCTATGGCATTAAGGACATCCACCCTGTTAGGTAACCACCACCAGCCTCACTCTCTAGGATTAGAGAGGCTCCCAAACACAGATTCTCACCCTGTTAAAGGCTGCGCCTCCTTTCCCTTTCCCTCTAGCTCCTGGCAGCCAGCATTCTACTTTAGTGTCTGTGAACTGGACTATACCTCAGGTACGTGGAACCCTTGCTCAGGCCTTATCCTTCTGGGAAGGGCTATTTTGTGATGGCATACTTAATCTTCAAGTTAATCCAGACAGTACAACATATTTCAATTTCATTCTTTAAGGCAGAATAACATTCCATTGTATGCATGTGTTTAATTTTGTTTATCATCTGTCAAAGGACATTTAGATAGGTCCCATCTTGTGGGTACTATGAAACATGCTGCTATAAATATCAGTACACAAATACCACTTGAGAGCATTTTTATTTATCTTGAGAAAACATCATTAATTAATTTGTTTCATTTTAAAGAAAAAAAAATAAAACGAAATAAATTTTCAAAAATAAAAAAAGTCAAAACACAGGCCTGCTGTGCTAGTCCGGCCCCCCAGGGCACGCTGAGACAGCAATTGCAACTGGGCATGGTGGCAACCGCCTGTAATCCCAGCTCTTGGGAGGCTGTAAACAGGTGGATCACTACTAGTCCAATCTAGTAGAGAGACCCTGAACACCCTACAGATCCTTCCCTAAAAAGATACAAAAAAAAAAAAAAAAAAAAAAAAAAAAAAAAAAAAAAAAAAAAAAAAAAAAAAATCAAAACAAAATAGGAGGGTAATAATGTATAATATATTTTATATTGTTATCTTTACATTAGTTACTTAGAGTACAAGACATCAGCATTTAATTGTCCAAACAGTACTAGCACAGATCTTTCTTTTCAATGAACTAAGAGAAGTTAGTATAACTACCCATCTGTCTATATTTCTTTTTCTTTTTTCCATTCCTCCATCCCAGTTTCTCTTTCCTTTTGAAATTTCTTCCCATTTTACAATATATACTGTACATTTTGAATCTTACTCTTTCAGCATCTCATATTAGACAATGAGATGTTTACACATGTGTTCGGTTTATTTCACTTATGAGCATGATCTCAGTTTATCCTTCTTTAGGGCTCAGTAGTACTCCATCCCTCAGTTGATGGGCATCTGGATTGTTTCCAAGGTCTAGCTATTACAAATTATGCCGCTATAAACATGGGTACATGGATATCACTATCACTAATTTTTGAATGTTAATCCAATGCTTTTGAGATTGGATGCATTTCTGAGATGAATGTCATATAATCATAATGTATTATCTTTTTAATATACTGCTGGACTTGATTTACTGAA
>PVKN010011781.1:0-21334 GCA_004027915.1 Capromys pilorides
GAAATTGAAACAACTCAATAAACTCAATGCACAGAAATTAATTTTTTTTTTTTCATAACAGGAATCAAATTCAGGACATTGTGCTTACCTTTAACTTCTTTTAGTTCTGCATTTTCAATTGTGCCTTTTCTAAGAACTAATGAAAGATGTTTTTCCTATGAATACTCAGCTTCATAACTTCTTTTCAAATAATTAATAGTTTTTATTCTATAAACCCATTGTTTGATGCTATAGAAAATAAATGGACAAGAAGAGAGCTTTATCCTCTCAGAACTAATTTTTGTGAGAAATGGTCATAAATAAAGTTATTTTGGAGATATATTCATAAATAATGTATTTTGGGTGATACAGTAAAACTCTAAAGCAACAATGGCTGTGTAAGACAGAACAAGTTACTTTTAAGTAATGACATCTGAAAATTAGTAGGGAAAAATTGTGTTTCAGCCCGATCCTGAATGGAGTAGAGGTCTGCCTTAGTTTTGACCTATAGGAAAACATCTTAAACTACGTGAGAACAGAGTAAAATGAAAGAACAGAAGATGTTTACAGATGTAAAATGTATCTTCAGGACAATGAGGTAATAGAATATGAAGCTGAAAAGCACAAGAGGGTACGTTTGTTGAGTTCATGAGTAAGGTAAAAATAACTTGGATCCCTCCTTCCCTCCCTCCCTTTTCTGTTTTTCTTGCAGCACTAGGTATCAAACTTGGAACCTTATACTTGCCAGGCAGGCGCTTATGCCTCTGAGCTATATCCCCAGCTTGGATACCTTTCTAAACATACATAGTATTCCCCTATTTTAAACGGGAGTAATTTAGTTAACTTTGTATTGAGGCTCTGTTCGCATGGTCTGATTAAATGCTAGAAAGTTCAGAATATGGACCTAGATGAGGCAGTTTTGTGCATATTGATAATGCTTAAAACCATGAGATAATGAGTAAAACTTCTTACTGCTAATTTTGAGCCTAGTGTGGTGGCAAACCCCTGAAATCTCAGCTTTCAGGCAGAGACAGCGGAATAGTCACACATTTTAGGCTATCCTGTGCTGTATTATTGTTTATAGTGATTCAACGTCAACGTGAGAGGGGCTGTCGAGATGGCTCAGTGGTCTAAAGCGCCTGCTTAGGCAACCTTAGACAACTTCAAGGACCCTGGTTTGATCGCCAGCACCACATGCTGTGCCAGCCCCACCCCAGGGCTGGCTGAACCGGTCATAACATAAATAAATAAAGTTTAAACAACAACAACGAAAAGATCAGTGTGAGTCTCATGGTGAGACTTCATCTTTTTTTTTTTTAAAGACAAGTCGGGCCATTGGCGAGATGGCTCTGTGGTGTAAAGTGCCTGCGTACACAAGTTTAGGCAACTGCAGGGACAATGGTTCAATCCCTGGCACCACATGCTGTGCCAGCCCCACCCCCAGGGCAGGCTGAGCTGGCCAGAATATAAAATAAAATAAAATAAAATAAATAAACTTTAAAAAAAAAAGAAAGAAAGAAAAGTCAACAGCTTAAGTTTCAAGAAACAGATATTAGGGCTGGAGAGTAGCTTGCCTTTAGAGTATATGCATAGTACACTTGGGGCCCTAGGTTTGAGTCCCCAGCACCCGCCCTCCCCACATGGGGATGTCACTGATGCAAAATACTTCTGAGTGATTTCAGAGAATTACAACTAGTAAGAGAGGAAAATTTTGCAGTAAGTGGGCCATTACTTTGAAAGGTGAATTTCAAGAGAAGGCAAAGCATTATGAAACTATAATGACCTAAGCATTTTATTTTGAGGTCCTGTTTTAATGATGATGAACAAATTGATTAATGTGCCTTGTGCAAAAAACGAAATAAAAATGTTAAGTATTGTAGTCTTGGCTTGATTCAACTGAGAAAGTGGTATTTGTAGATGTAGATGGTAAGTAACACAAATAGGTCTTTCTTCAGAGTATAAGTAGGAAAGCAGTGGTGTTGTTTATTAACCCCACTGGAATAAAATCTCTGTGATGGAGCAGAAGGCAGTTGGTTTCAAACACATTGCTTGTCCCCAGGTAGCTGTCATTTGATTTATTAACTAGATAAGCAAGTATAAAGGAATAACCAGACTTTATTTCAGTCGAGATTGGTAGCATTGAGAGCAACCCAAAAAATGGTCAAGAAAACTATTTGTTAGAATTAGTTACAAAAACAACAGTCATGGAAATGCTTATTCTTAATGACACTGGTTTGCTGGTTTTAAAAGTAACCCTTATTTCATCTAGCAATGACTCCAAAGCACAAAACTCACATTGGCAATTTAAATGTGTCAAAGAGAAGTCATGAACTACTTAAGTTCATGAAGGCTCGCAGTAAGAAAAGGAAAAGAAATGTATGTTGTCATTAATATGGTGTATGTTTATAGCGTTTGGTACTGTCTGTAGGGTTTGACCTTGAAATGTGTCTTCCAGGGACAGGAAGGGCACTACAGTGTTACAAGAATTGTCATTCCAGTTGTGTTTTTCTTAAGGTCAACTAACACTGGGAAACAGTTTGAAACAAATGATATCTTCAATATTCTTTTTCAATATTAGTTGTGACAAAAACTTTCACATTTGTTATCTTGTCAACACTGTTTCTGTAAGGTTAGTGACTTAAATTTCTGTAGGCTGTAATTACTCATTTTATCTTTTATTGCAAAAATCAGTATCAATCTTGAATAGAAACTTTTATATTAAAAGTAACATTGTAAGCACTTTCCTTGCAGTGTGTGTTTTGATCTATTCCCAAAATAAGCACTTAAGGACAGTCATAGACATTAGAGCTTGTTTTTATCTTGTCATCATAGTCTTTCCCAAATATGTTATATGCCGTTTAGAACTTTCTTTATGGTTATTTTCTCAGTGTCAGTGCTGGTGTTTCTCAGTGTTGGTATCTTTTCTTCAAAGAACATTCATTTGTAATTTATATATTTTCAATACCTGTTTATCATTTCCTTATCTTACATAAGTTGTACCTGTCATATCTTGGTATGTCACTGCTTCAAAATTCTGCAGATTTGGTACTTCTGTTTGTTTGTTTGGTACAGGGGATTGAACTTGGGAGCTTGCGCTTGCCAGGCAAGTGCTTATGCTGCTCAGCTACATACCTAGCCGCTCAGTGCATTTTAACACAAAAATTTTATATTCAGTGCCCAAGCCAGGACCTGTTAGGTTCTGTGTCTCCTAACTTAGTACCCTTTTACCCAAAAAGTTTAGTATTTAGTATGCTTCTCAGAACTAATGAATAGTACCAGGTACACTGTATCATAGCATTTGTATTTGTGCTTTATTTTATTTTTACCTTTTTATTTACTGTAATTTTTGTACTCTTTCATTTGATCAATAACATATGTATAATTTGAAATTTTGTCATGTAGTCATGTTTTTAATAATGATATTCCTGAAATGCCATTTTTATTTTTTGTTCTATTTTATTGTGGTACAGAAGATTAAACTCAGTGAGCACTGAAGTACATCCCCAGATCTTTTTGTTTTTACTTTTTATTTTGAGACAAAGTGTCATCAAGTTGCTAATTTGCAGCCACCAGGATGGGGATCCTCCTGCCTCATCCTCCAGGATTCTCTGATCACTGGTTGAGTCAGCATGCCCAGCCCTAAAATGCCGTTTTAAAATATTTGTTCCACCTTTAAATTCGTTTGTGGTTTGCTGTAGTAATTTGAAAGCTGGCCTTAAAATTGTATTATCTTAATGATTGGACTACTTACTGGCTATTTAGTGTTAAGTAATTTGTATAGCAAAATTCTTGGAGATTTATTGTAACAGAATTTGATTTAATATATAGGTTCAAATTATCAAATAAACAGAATACTTATGTACCAAGCTACAACTCACCTCTCATGAAAAGCTAAATCAGTAATGCCACCATTGGGCCGGCTAGATGGTTCAGTGGTCTAAAGCGCCTGCTTGGAGGGCTCAGGCGACTGCGGGGACTGCAGTTCGATCCCCGGCACCACATGCTGCGCCAGCGCCACCACCAGGGCAGGCTGAGCCAGGCACAAAATGAATAAATAAAGAAGCAAACAAACACAACAAGCAAACAAACAAACAAATAAATAATTTTAAAAAAAAATGCCACCATCATTTAAAACAATGGTACTCTTAGGGGCTGGGGAAATAGCTCAGCAGTAGTAGCGCCTGCCTGGCAAGTGCAAGGACCTGGTTTTGATCCACAGTACCACAGACCGTGCCAGCCACTGAGACCGGGCACAGTGACACATATCTATAATCCCAGAGCAGGGGAAGCTGTGACAGGAAGATCACTGTAAGTCCAAACTACATAGCAAGACTCTGTAGCAAATAAATAAATGATTTTAAAAAAACCAAACAAGCACTACTCCCAAAGCTTCTTACTGGAAGTCATTTTTGTGGTTTTAGTTACTATTTGCAGCCAGCACTTTTTTTTTTTTTTTTTTTTTCTTTTTTTGTCTTTTTGAGACAGGGTCTCACTATGCAATTCAGGCTAGCCTTGAGTTCACTTTTGTAGCCCAGGCTGGTTTCGAACTCGCACCAATCCTCCTGCCTCAGCCTCCCAAGTGCTGGGATTACAGGCGTGCACCACCACGCCCGGCTCTACTGGCAGCAGTCATCACTTTATAGCCATATTTTTTTATTTCATTCATTTTAAATCACATGTAATTCTCATTTTATGTCAGTAAAGTGGATGGAAATTCATTTACTAGTCTTAGAAGAGAAATTTTTAGTTTTGTTTCATCAAATTCTTGTATGTCTATAGTCATGAAAGGATAATGATTTAAAATAAACTTCTCTTAATCTGAATTTTTCTTGTGGAATTATTGTTTAGTAATGTTGTATGGAAAAAGTATTGTAATGCAGTGGTACCTTTCATGGCCACAGCTGCCAAGGGCACCCGTGTAACAAAAAGTTCCATTGCCTGTATTAAAATACTGAGATTCTAGAATTATTGAATTATTTTGAAATTAACAAGAAATGAAGATATCGGGAGAATGAGAAGACCTATGTTTATAGGCTTTAAAAATTTGCAGAAGATATCTCTGATAAAATGATATTATTCAGAATATACAAAGAAATCTCTGGCCAGGTGTGAGGTTGCACTGCAATAAGCACTGAGGAGGTTGAGTCAGGAAGATCACCACAAGTTTGAGACCAACCTGGACTAGAAAGTGAGTTCAGTGTTAGCCTAAATTGCATGGTGAGAACCTGTCTCAGAAAAACCAAGGAAAAGAGAGAAAGAAATCAGTCACTCTTGAAATTCCACAGAAAGCATACAACGTGATTAAAAAGGCATAAAGGACAGACACTTCACCAAAGAAGATACACAGATTACAAATAAGCATACAAAAAGAGTGGCCAGGGAGATAGCTCTGAGGCACAAGTGCCTTCCTGGCAAGTGCAAGGTCGTGAGTTTGATCCTTGGTTCTGCACCCCGCCCCCCACCACCAAAAAAAAAAGCATACAGAAAGATGTTGCACTAATTGTCATTACAGCTACCCCAGATCTTGGAATCCGAACTGTCATTCATTCTTGATAGGACAGTGATTGTAAGAATTGTACCACTCTATTGAGGGATGTTTCAGAACCCTCCAAGAAGGAAATGTATAGGAAGGCAGGAGACACAGAAGAGCTGTGCTTTCTGCTTAGTCTCCCATGAACGTAAAATCTGCCAGGCATGATACCACACCTGTAATCCCAGCACTTGGGAAATCAGGCAGGGTTATAGTTCACGAGCAGCCTGGCCTCAAGACCAGTCAATTTCACCAAAAAAGGGTGTTTAGCATGCTTGAGACTCTGGGTTATATCCCTGGCAGAGGAAGGGAGATTGAGGCAAAGAAGGTACAATTAATATAATCAGCGTAGTGTACACCTTTCCTGTTAGTGTAATTTGCTTGCTTTTGAAGAACTTAAAAGACTTGAGCACAACTGTAACTCATAGATTGTTTGCTAAACAGCTCTGCCTTACACATTTCTTTCTTAGGCAGAAGACCTGTGAGGTCACATAATGTATTATCAGTGAATTGACATTTAGGATGACAGTTTTCAGTCCACAGGTGCATTGAGTGGTCTTAGCTATACAAAGAATCACTTGGTGTTTTCTTGTATTTTATTTCTAGTCTTTTTTTATTCTTTCGTTGTCTACAGGACAGGTAGCTTGCAGTCAATACTAACCTACCCTTATGAGAGTCATTATCTCTTTTGTTTTTTTTTTTTCTCTAGAACTAGATACTACCCACTACCAAAAATTAAGCTCTTTACTGTATCGTATATCTAAAAACCAAAAAGAAAGAACTTGTATACCAATATTAACCACTGATACTCTCATTAAAGACGTGCTTTCAAATATGATTAAAATTTTTAAAAAAATTTGTAACCAAAGCCCTAACATTTTAAAAGGTAGTCTTGGGGCCAGCGAGATGGTTCAGTGGTCTAAAGCGCCTGCTTAGAAGGGCTCAGGCAACTGCGGGGACTGCGGTTCGATCCCCGGCACCACATGCTGCGCCAGCGCCACCACCAGGGCAGGCTGAGCCAGCCACAAAATGAATAAAGAAACAAACACAACAAGCAAATAAATAAATAAATAAATAAATAAAATTTTAAAAAATAAAAATAAAAAAATAAAAGGTAGTCTCATACCACAACATTTTACATAAGTAAATATCACTGCATGAGTTTGTTTTTCACCTTTTTTTTTTTTTTTTTTTTTGGTACTAGTACATGTTTGCCTTGTGTGGAGTTGGTGCATGTACGTAGCACATATGCCACATTCCTTCTATCACCTCCATTTCTCCCCTCTTCATCTCTTGATCCTCTTACATTGGATAAAGTTCCTTATTCCGCTGTTTCCTCTTATGTCTTTTTGGCCTTGAACTCACTGGGTAGCCCATGCTGGCCTCAAACTTAGAGTGATCATCCTGCCTTAGTCTCTGTGAGTGCACCACCACACCCAGCTCCTATTATCTATCATTTATTTTGCTCTTTATTTATAACTTGGATTTTTTACATATGAGAAATCATGCAATATTTAAGCTTGTATGTTTGATTTGTTTCACTTAATATTGTCTTAATGTGCATCCATTTTCCTTTAAATGATTCGAATTTTTCTTTATAGCATGGTAGTAATCCATTGTATGTAAATATCATATTTTCTTTATGCATTCATATGTTGATGGACGTATAAGGCTTCTTCCCAGATTTAGCTATTATGAATTATGGTACTAATAAACATGGATATGCATCTATCACTGTAATATGACTTACCCCCAATAAAACACCAATCAAAATAAGGGCAAATGAAATGAGTAGACATTCACAGAAGTACAAATAGCCAACAAGTACTTGAAAAAACGTTCAACACCCTGCATTAAAAGAATGCCAATTAAAACCACACTGAGATTCCATCTTACTTCAGTAAGAATGGCCATTCTCAAGAAGTCAAATAACTGCTGGCGAGGCTGTGGGGTGGTAAAAAGAACCTTTCTATACTGGTGGTGGGAGGGTAAATTAGTTTGATCACTATGGAAATCAGTATGGAGATTTCTCAAAAAACTAAAACTACAAATTCTGTGTAACTCAGCCATTCCTCTTACTGGCATTTTTCTGAAAAAGTTGAAGACATCATACTACCATTGTACATGCACCCCCAGACTAAGCACCTATTTTATGATATAACAGATCACATTACTGGATACAACTAAAAGTGATAATACAGTTTCCAAATCTTGAACCAAAATTTGACTATTCATAATTTATCTACATTAGCCCTAGTTTATTTTCCACAAACTGTTGACTGAATCTTTTTGAGTAAGAAGTGTCACTGAGCATCTGACAGAAACTAATAACTCTTTTAAGAAAAATGCATGTATTTACACCTTTTTGCAGGTAATTATAGCATTTTTAGATTCCTTAAAGCCTTATGTTTGTGTATGTTAGATCATGTTCTTTAGAATAATATATATCAAAAATTTTCAGTATATTAAAATGTAATGAAACTCCAAAGCTAAACTCCTATTTTTATCCAGTCAGATCATGACCTAATTATGGCTAACAAGTACTTGGAAAAGACCCTCAACACGCTGGCCGTTAGAAAAATGCAATTTTTTTCTTTTTCGTTTTTTTTTTTTTTTTTTTTCCTTCTTGGTGGAATCAGGGATTGAACTCAGGTCCTTGCACTTGCCAGGCAAGTACTTATTCTACTGAGCTATCTCCCCAGCCCAGAAAAATGCAAATTAAAGCAACACTTGACTTGCGTTCATGGTCAAAGTCTGCTTTTCTAATACAGTGTCTTTTTCATTTGAAATAATCTCAATCTATTGAGACTGTTATCACTTTGTATTAACATTCTATAACAGCAACTTTAACCTTAGACCAAGAACATTGTTTCCTGAGCTTTTGGTTAGCTTCATGCTTACATCATCCAACATTTCTGTGACAATACTAAACACAGTGTAAATGTTGTAGTTAATATTTGTTGAATGAATAAAACTTCCTAATTCTTGCATCAAAAGCTGCAAAGCAGGTTTTGCTACATAGTGTAATAATTGTGCCTAGGGGGTGGGAGTATGCATTGCATCATAAATCAGTAGTGGCTTTGGGGAACCTAAACAGGAGATTTAAGGATTATTCCTATGAAATTTCATTGTGCAAGAGCAGTTACAGATGGTCCTCACTTAAAATCTTTTGACTTAATGCTTTCTTGACTTTAACACAGTGCAAAACCAGTATGAATTCAGTACAAACTACAGTTTGATTTTTAAATTGTGATCTTTTCCTGTGCTAGTGATATTTGGAGTAATACTTTCTTGGGTTGCTACACAGTAGCAGCAAATTACAGCTCCTCTTTCTCTAGAAGGTCAAGAAGGTGAACAGCCAGTCTCTGTAGGGTAGTGTCAATAGAAATTTTGGGTGCAAGTATTCAATAAATTATTTGAGGTACTTAACACTTTTTGTACTAGATGATTTCACCCAACTGAGGACTAATACATGTGTTTTGAGCACACTTAATGAAGGCTAAGCTGAGCCCTGATATTCACTGGGCCCAGCATATATATATATATATATATATATATATATATATATATATATATCCCCAAACTTTTTTCTTTTTTGTTTCTGTTTTAAAATTTGAGAGAGCATTTTACCAAGTTGCTAAATTGTCTAGGTTGGGCTGGAGCTTGGAATCCTCCTGTTTCAACCTCCCAAAGTACCGGTATAGGCCTGTGCTACCATGCCTACCTCATTAAATCCATTTTGAGTTAGGTTATGTTCGATTTATCATGTGTAGATTGTACATGAGAAAGCCGTATTCATCTTGTATAGGTTTCATGATAAACCAAACGTTTACAAATTTTACTTTCAGACATTTAGCATCAGGCACAGTGGAGAGCTGGGGATGTAGCTCAGTGGCACAGCTTCTGCCTGGAAAGCTTGAGGCCCTGGGTTTGATTCCAGGTAACCCAGCATCCCCCAACAGCAACAACAAAAAGTATGAAAGCACAATGGGTAGTACCTCATGGGTGCTTTACAGATGTTTACTAAATTAATAATTATTGGCCCTGGACTTACTGTACTAATACATTTTGAAAGATTGGTTGATTGCTACCAATAGTTTTTGCTTTGTGTTTCAAAATTGGGGAATCAAATATGTTCATTCAAAGATGAGCACCTTAAATTATAACCATGTGTATTGTTAAGTATCAAAAATAGGGTATTTTGGGCTGGCCTGGTAGCTCAGCAGAGTAAAGCGCCTGCTTAGGCAGAGCGCAGCAGCCAAGGTTCCATCCCCAGCCTGCCAAGCCAGCCCTGCTGATGGGGCACACTGAGACAGCAGTTGAGACTGAGACTGGGCGTGGTGGTGCATGCCTGTAATCCCAGCACCTTGGAGGCTGAAAACAGGAGAATCACTACAAGTCTGATATATGTTATGACACCCTGCAGACCCTGTCCTAAATACAGGAAAAAATAGAAAATAAAAAGTAGGGCATTTTGAATTACTCTATAAAATATACAATGGTATATTTAAGCTTGTGTATTATTTTACTTAATACTATGTTCTGAAATTGTATCTGCCTATCAGTGCCTCAAGTTTTTCTTTATGGCAGAGCAGTACTACATTGTGTTTAAATACTCCTTTTTGTTTATCCATTCTGTTGATGGACAGATATGCTCTTTCTAAGATCCGGATTATGAATTGTCTGCTATCAACAGAGTATGAATCCCTTTACTATGACTTTTAACTCTTTTGGGAAGAGTTACCTAGAAGGGGGATAGTTGGCTCAAATGGAATTTCTGTTTATAGATTTTTGGAGAATTTCCACACTGGTTTCCATTCTTAGCATCAGTGTAGAATTCTTCTGCTTTCCCCACAGCTTCCCCAGCATTTGTTAGTATTAGATTTTCTGATGACAGCATTCTGTCTGGGGCAGGATGGTATCTCTGATATTATAATTTCAATTTGCATTATCTCATGTCCAGCCCTGTTGAACATGTTTTCGTGTATTTATTGGCCATTTGTACTTCTGAGAGATGTCTATCATCCTAGTTGCCCATTTTTAATTGAGTCTTATTTTGAGGAGTCTTCCCTTTTTTTCGATTTTTTAAAAATATATATATTCTAGATGCTTTGTCCAAGAAATAGCTGTCAGATTTTTTTCCTATTCTGTACATTGTCTTGTTTCCTTTTCTTGCAGAAGCTTTTTAATTTTATATAATCCCATTAGTTGATTCTCAGTGTTACCTCTTATGCAAGTGGGGTTCTGTTCAGAATGCCCTTGCCTGTGCTTTTGAGTTGAGGGTTTGCACAGGAAATGATTTAATATAGGATACATGATCTATAGGATTGTTTTGTAATACTTATCCAAAGAGTATAAAAATGTGCAGGAAATCTATCCACACACTAAAGACCCAAAAGATCCAGGGGGCCTGAATTCTATCACAGTGTCCTTCGTGTGTCTGCTGAAGACCCAGAGCCCATAACAATGCCCACCATGAGACCACCTAGAGGCCTAGAGGCCACAGTGTCTCATGCCAGACTCTTTCAGGGATCTGTGCTCGGAAGGCCCAAAGGTCAGGGGTAGAAGCTAGAAAGTCTGCCAGTGGGATGAAGGATCTGTGCCCATAGGCTGCGGGATCTGCACTTGAGCCAGGAGGCAGCGTCCAAAGTAAGGACACCAGAGCTCTCCTGAAAAGTACCACAGGCACCCTCAGCAGCAGCATGTTCCAAGTTCCTCCGAGGATGACAACAACTGAATTCTTGTCAGGAATGCCAGCACAAGAAGCTTCTCTGGAGCCAGGAAATGATGCTCCAAGTAAGGACTAGAGTTCTCCCAAGGGAACTGCTGCTTTTCTCAACAGAAAGGTCCCAAGCACTTGGAAAGCTGGCACAACAAGCTCCTCCAAGAGCACCAGCAACCTCCTCTTCTCCAGTTCTCCTTTTTATGCTGCTGGCAACAGTCCTCAGGTGGGCCTTCCACACCCAGCACCGTACTGATTCAGTTCAGCTGAGTGTTACAAGTTGCCAGTTCACCATACTGTTTTTATTTTAGTACATGGTAAGATATTCCGGTCTAGACTCAATCTTCTGCATGTAGATAGCCAGTTTTCCCAGCACTTTTTATTAAAGAGACACTATTTCTTCCCGTGTATAATTTTAGCTCCTTTTTCAAAGATGAGGTAGTTCTACCTGCCTGGGCTTCCTTCTGCTGTTCCTGTTCCACTGATCTACATGTCTGTGTTAGTGGCAATAAAATGCTGTTTTAATTATAGTAGCTTTGTAGTATACAAATGAAGAACAGATTAGAAGATAAATAGGAATAGGGAAGAGTTCAAATCCCAAATTATCTGTGCTGTTTTTTCAAAAATATTCCAATACATATGCTAGCTTGTTTCATGCATACTACTAGCTTCTCTTAGTTCACTGAGTTTTGTGCTGTTATCTTTTTTTATTTTTAAATATTATGTACCTATGATATGTACTATAAGGGCCGGCCAAATAGCTCAACAGATTCAAGCACCTGCAAGCAAGCGCTGCAGCACGGGTTCCATCCCTGGGCCTGCCATGCTGACCCCACCCCCGGGAGTATGCCGAGATGGCAATTGAGACTGGGTGTAGTGGCATGTGCCTATAATTCTAGCTCTTGGGAGGCAGTAAACAGGTGGATCACTACAAGTCCCATCTAGTAGTGAGATCCTGAACATCTGGTAAACCCTTCCTTAAAATTGTGTATGTGTGTCCTATACTGTAATACTTTGGCACCTGGTTTATTGACTCATTATTCTCGCATTATGTTTTATTATGAAAAGTTTTATAGAGGAAAAGTGCTTTTTCTATTAGTTACATCTAATTAAAACAATAGGATACTTAAGCTTAATCTAAAAAAATTGGGAATTGGGGAGTTAGGGATGTAGCTCTGCAGTAGAGTATGTATTTAGTATGCATGAGGACTTGGATTTGATTGCTAGTAGCATAGAAAATAAACAGTACAGTCTCAGGAGACTGAGACAGGAAGAGCATGTAAGCCTAGGAGTACAAGATGAGCCTGCGCAACATAGAAGGCCTTGTCTCATATACATACATACATACATACATACATACATACATACATACAAAATATTTAAGGTGCTATGCTAAGTGAGATAACCGTAACAGAGAAAGACATAGTGTGTGGTCTTAAGAATCTAAAAAATTTGAACTTAGGGAAACCATGTAGAATGGTGGTTGCCAGAGAGTAGCTAAAATGCAAAAGGTGTTCATCAAAGAACAGTCTTTTGGTTGATTCCAGCATGCTGATCCTCATTAGCAATAGTATAGTATACGTGAAAATGGTTAAAAACAAAAAGTAGATCTTCAGTGGCTCTTTTGCACTAACAAAAAGAAGTAGGTAAGGTGGTAGATGTGTTAATTGTGATCTTTTCATGATATATAGGTTCCTGTGAAGTTATTATATACCTTAAATTTGGACAGGTATGCCCATTACACTGCAATAAAATTGGGGGAAAAATGAATAATTTAAAATACTGGCCATAGTTGATAATAAATAATAGAAAAGTCTGTGGTATCACTTTAGGGCCTCATCTCCTTCATTCACAATCTGGAGCCAATTCATTCTGGGTTCATAGTTCATGTGACTTGGAAAATTTCTTTTGCTGCTTCACAGGCAATTTAAATCAGCCTTGAAATCTTGTGTTGAATGATTAACTGCACTCTGGCTCTTCAGGTCTTCTTGAGAAACTTCCTCTTACTATGCATAAAAAAGTAGAGATCAGCAGTGATTAAAAATCCTCATATTGCCATGCATGGTGGAATATGCCTGTAATCCCAGCAGTCAAGATTCTTGGGCAGGAGGATCACAAGTTCAAGGCCAGCATACACTACAAAGTGAGAAACCCTGTCCCCAAAAAGCTCATTTTTAAAAATATTAATAGGAAACTACCTAAAGGTTAGTATGTTCATTCACTATTGTTAGAGGTTCTTGTTTGCTTTGTACAATTGGGCACAACAACGTTGTCGCTTTCCCAGTCTGTGGCTTTAGTTCCATGATACTTTTAAGAAGCAAGATCTTAAGTAGGTGTCTCTTGCATTATATCAGAGTTTGTTCTCTCCAAGTCATATGTTGTTCATATTTGAAAACCTGTTGATGATATCGGGTAGAGTTTATAGGGCATCTACATGAGTCAGACAGCCTCACAGTGAAAATAGCTAGCTTTTCAGAATTATTAAGGCAGTGACAGATTTCCGTAATTACTAAGAAAGTAGTTTTTGAGTGAGCAAAGTGGCTAAAGAGACTTAAGTATAGGACTTTTGTGCACTTCCCTAAGATAGAGCCAAAGTTCCTAACTAGGACTCCTGGACCTCTGAAAACGTGTTTCCAAAGCCAACATAACCCAGAGACCTTTTAAAGTTGTGCTCACCACCTTCAGTGTAAAGTAAGGTTAGGCTCAGAAATATAATTTAGAGGCCAGGGAGATAACTCAGTGGTATAGTGCCTGCCTGGCAAGAAGAGTAAGATCCCAAGTTCAATCCCTAGATCTGGAAAAAAGGAAGAATATAATTTAGAAGTTTTTTCAAAGGGCTGGGGAGATAGCTCAGTAGAATAAATACTTGCCTGGCAAGCACAAGGTCCCGAGTTCAATTCCTGGTACTTCAAAAAAATAAAAATTAAAATTAAAAAAAAAAAAGGATTTTTTCAGGTGAGCTTAGAGATCCGGAAATTATTATACATAATAGCAAGTGTTTTAGGCTTCTGAGGGAGCCACGGCTTTTACCAGATTCTCAAAGGGTATCTCTGTTACTCTTCTCTTGTTGCTGCGACAAATACTCAGCACCCAAAATGAAGGAAGGAAAGGTTTATTCAGTTCACAGTTCCTGGAAGTTTCAGTCCACACTCCGCTAGCTCCAAGGCAGACTGACACAAGGCAAAGAGCAACTATTTTATGGCGGTGGAACAGCAACAGTGGCAACAGAGACAATCTGTCTTTCTATCTCTTATATGGTATTCAGGCTCTCTGCCCCAGGTTGGGCGTAGCACTCACACCACACCCATAATGCCAGCAGTATACTAAGGCCTATAATCCCAGTAGATCACCCATTATCCCAGTGGATCATGAGTTAATCTCAAACTCTAGTAGAAGTCCCTGCCCCATGCCTGCATGAAACTTTGGGGAACAACTAGACCCAAACTGTAACAAAGGGGCTTAAGTTTGCTAATTATTAACCATTGTTTCTCAAACTTGTTATCAACAGAATTACCTAAGAACTTAGTAAAATACAGATTTCTGAAGCTCAAAAGCCCCAATTTTTGATTCTATAGATGTGTTTTTGGCTCCACAATTTGCTTTAACTAATTCTGTGGTGTTGCTAATACTGAGGTAGTAACATGGACTCTTCAGTAAGAGCTGTGGTTGTGGGCCTTTCCTTTATGGTGTATCAGACCTTACATTTAGCATCAAGTGTTGTGCTGGTGTGCTCTTTGCAGAGCTTTTATGACCTGCTTCCAGACTTTTAAGTCTAGAGCAGCTTTTCCCCTAAGTTGAAACCAAAAACAATGTCTTTTTATAAAGAAAAATAATTCTTTAAAACTCTTTGGTTTCACCTTTACCCCTGCTCCTCTGAGTAATGTCTCTATAAGGTGGACGGGACTCTTTTTCTTTCGAAGCAGAATTACCCACTGCTCTGAGCTTTTTCCAGTGGTCTCACCTACGCTGGGCATACCTTTCCCACTCAGTCAGGTCTTCCCTGACTTAACCCCATCGTCCTTCGTGCCCCGCGCTGTGCCCCACTTGTAAAATTATGTGCCAGAGTCAAAAGGACCAAGAAGACCAGATGAAAGTGGCTCAGAGAACTCACTGAGATTCTGTCCCCAGTGAGCAAAGAACCTCCAAAACAAGTCGGCTTTATTCAGGATAGTCAGTGTGATCTTGTGCACAATCACCTCAGCAAAGGAGAACCATGTGCTCAGGCAGGAACGTGACCACCATCTCATTAAAGTAAAGGAGGACCACATGCCTAGTCACGAGCACCACCACGATCTCCATCAACTTCCGTCCTTCTCCCATCCTAGGGTTCATTCAGGGGTCAACCAACAGCATTCCAAGAAGGGGAGAAAGCAAGAACTAGAGAACCCACAGGTGAAGCTGCCCTACCCCAGCTGCCTCTGGGCCCCATCCATCACACTCATTCTTGAAATGCCCGTCAGGCTACAATCAAGTTCAGGAAACAAAGTGGACCTTTCAGGATTCTTCATCAGTTAATAGCAGTGATAAACATAGGAGAAGGTAGAACGTGGCAAGGAAATCTACAGATGGCACCATTCTCTCTCTCTCTCTCTGTCCGTCTTTCCCCCCACCCCCACCCCCCATCTTTAGACATAGTTTCCCTAAATTTCCCAAATGAACATGAATTTGGGATCATTCTGCCTCAACCTTTCTGGTATCTGTGATTACAGTTGTTGCTATGTTGAGTTTAAGATTTTTGACTTTTAAATATGCTCATGCTTGTCATAGCCAAAGAAAATACAACAGAACATTAAAACAAACACAGTTTGACCTAAATGTAAAAGAAACAGGACAGATTATCCTGTGAATTCCTTGAATGAGGAAAACTGGTCTTCTGTATTTTCAGTTGTCCTACATGTTACAAGGGAAGAAAAGATTGGTTTGTTGGTTTGTTTAATGCAGTATGAGGGCTTGAACCCAGGGACTTTGCCCCAGCCCTTTTATATTGAAACAAGATCTTGCTAAATTTTCCATTTATCATTCTTTGGCCCTAATCTGTCATGATACTAGAACTGTAGGCCTGTTTCAGGCTGAAAGGGCATAATTTGCTTGTAATTGAAAAAAAAACTTTGGTACTATGGTCAAAACCTATGACAGTTTGTCATCTTAGAATATCCTATAGGGCTATTGCTGCTTTAGTGCCAGAACCGTTAGTTATGTAGAGAAGTTCTCTATTCCATTGTCTGTTGACTTGATGTTTTGGTTTTTTTTGACATATCTTGGCTGTTAAAATATTGGTGAGCGTTATCCATACTTAGGAAAATACAGTTCAAATTTTGATAATGCTGGCCAGACAGCTCAGCAGACTAAAGTGCCTTCTTAGGCAGAGCACAGCAGCCAGGGTTTGATCTCCCCCACATGCTGTGCTAGCCCCACCTCGGGGCTGACACAGTGATTGAGACTGGGCATGGTGGTACATGCCTGTAATCCCATTGCTTGGGAGGCTGAAAACAGAACAATCACTTCGAAGTGATTCTTCACACTATGTAGTCCAGTCTGCATAGTGAGATCCCGTAGACCCTGTACCAAATAAATAAATTTTGATAACTTTGTTACTATTTTACTGTACTTTGAATCTAAATATGATTGAGCTTAGGTGATGAGTATCACTGTTCAAATCAACAGAAATAGCTGCTTTTATTTTATTTTTGTTTATTTAATTTTTTTAATATGCCTGGCTCAGCCTGCCCTGGGGGCGGGGCTGGCGCAGCAGGTGGTGCCAGGGATCCAACTGCGGTCCCTGCACTTGCCTAAGCAGCCGCTTTAGACCGCTGAGCCATCTCGCTGGCCCCAATAGCTGTTTTTATATATAATTGTGAATCTCATTTGTTGAAAATTTCAGATTCCATACTTTTGCTGACATCATTAGGATTTTTGACCAACAAGGAACAATGGGGAAATAATTGTAGATCCTTGCTGATTTGTGCTGCACAAAAAAAATAGATATTTGCCAGAGACAAATAAACAAAAACCAGTAAATAAATAAGTCTTATTCAATTTTCTAAACATATAGACAAGGTGATGATTTGGATTATATGTGCATATGTATGTATGTATACACATACATAGATGGGTTGGTTGAGTGTTTTTGAGACAAGGTCTTGCTATGTAGTCTGTGTTTGCACTAAACTCAGCTGACCTCACAGGCCGTGGCAATCCTCCCTTGGCCTCCTGAGGGCTGAGATTGCAGGCGTGCACCACCACGGACAGCTAAAGATATATTTTAATATTAATTTTAGATTGAAAAGGACCAGGCAATTGGTTGTATGTAAACATGACATGTGAGCTGCTGTGTTTGGATGCTATCCTTGAGAAACTCAGGACAGTTTGTTTTGGTTTGAGTTTTTGTGGCTTTATGATGTATTTCTATTTTAACATATACTTTATGTTTGTGGTTATATCATTTTAATTGTATAATAATACAAAAGTACATTTGCTTTTTCATCAAAAGATGGCAAATCTATAAACTACATGCCAAAAAGGTCTGTGTAGTTTTTGTGTAGCTTTATTATGTCAAGAAAAACAGGCAATTTGGTTAATGGTCTGTATTTTAAAATGGAAGATGTTATTTTTTATTTTGAATTTCTGCCACCTTATATGAATAAGATATGGATATATGCATGAACATTGAGTAGTACTTTTTCATTTATGCAAAAGTGGCAGTAGTTTTCACGAAAAGTTGGGTATAATTTTATTCTTTGCTCTTTAAACACTAGTTTAAGAAAGTATTAAAATCTGAGAATTAAAAGGAATATTTCATATTTTATAAAAACTGTTCCTTGCCAAAGGCTTCAGAATTGGGATTCTTCAGTGACAGTTTTCTATACATTTCTATACATTTTTCTTTATTAATTCTAGTTACTAGACATATTACTTTATGAAAGATCTGCTTTGGTTTGGTGAGGTTTAATTGCTAGAACTTCTTTATGTCTTTGCGCTGAGTTAGAGTTGGTCTTCCTAAAAGTTTTATTTGTGTAAGAGATTACTTTCCATCATTATCTAAGCCTGTAAGTAATTTTATAGTATTTTTATTTGTCTCCTGTCTTTTCCTGGGAAACTATCCTCCAAAGGATAGTAAATATTCCATATTTTTAAACTGCTTTGACACCTCATTGTATAGCTGTTTCTTTTATATTGTGATGCTCCAAATTGAATATGGTACTCATAGATTGTGTGAGTAAAGTGAAATCTGTTTGTCATACTAGGGATCAGGCCAGGATTTCATGCATGCGAGCAAATACTTTTAAGTTATACAACCGGCCTGTGATTGGAAATCTAAATCTAAAGGAAGTATTCCCTTCTTCTGAGTACTTTGTGTATTTTGTGATGTTTAAACTTTGACTCCCCCACCCCCACGCCCCAAAAACGTTAATTTTTGTGTCTTCAAACCCTCCAGGGTTCTGCCAGAAGAATTTCAAGGAAACTGTGGTCCCTTCCCATTTTACTTAGTCAAACATGTTAAACATTGGGCTGGGGAGATAGCTTGGTGGCATTAAGTGCCTCCCTGGCAAGTGCAAGGTCCAGAGTTCAGTCTCTAGTACTATATGCTGTGCTGGCCCTGGCACCGGGTGTGGTGTCCCAGCACTCAGGAGGCTGAGACAGGAGGATCACTACTAGTCTGAATTGCATAACGCAATGCTGTATAATTTTATAAATAAATAATAAACCTGTATGTGGATGATGCAGTTTTTTCATTATTAGACTTTGAGGTTAATTCTTGTTCTGGCTTTTCTTTCTTCTTTGTTTTTTGTTTTTGCTCCCCCCACCCCTTGCTTTATGTATTTGTTACATGGTCTCACTACGTAGCAGTGATCTTTCCGTTTTCAGCCTACCCAGCACTAGGACTACAGGTGTGCGCCGCCATGCCTAGACTCAGTGGCTGCTCAGCACACCTGGGGGCAAAGCCAGTGCAGCATGCATGACCGGGAAGTGAATGCTGGTCCCTGTGCTTCCCTAAGCAGGCACATAGTCCACTGAGCTATCTTGCTGGCCCTCCGGTTTTACTTGATCATTTTAAAATCTTAAGTTTTGCTTATGTTTTTTCAAAAAGGTACATTCTAAAATTGTTTTATCATGTGTTAACTTAATACACATGGCTTTCAGATGATAAAACAGTAATGTTAGTGATGAAGTAATATAGCATGTCACAGATTAATAATACTAATGGATTAATTAATATTCAGAGACAAGGTCTTGCTCTAAAGTTAGCCTGGCCTGAAATCAGTCATTCTCCTTCCTTAACTTTATGAGTATGGGGTGAAATTATAGGGATATACACTTTAATCAGTACTCTTTAATCAGCTACAGATAAATCTAGAACTATCTTCTAGGCCATATTTCATTGCTTGATCTATTGCAGTGTGTGTGCATGTGTGTGTGCACGCGTGTGTGTCTGTCTGTCTGTCTGTCTGTGAAACAAACTAATGGGCACTCTCCCCACTATGTCCTCATTGCCGTTTTCATTTTTTGTTCTGAAGTAGGGTCATGCTGAGTTACTGAGGTAGACTTAAACTTAATTAACAATGCTCTTGCTCAGCCTCCTCAAAAGGTGGGATTTAGGCACATGACTCCATACTTGGTTATAGATTTGTCCTTATAAAAATTTTTGTTTTTTCTTGATAAAGATTTTTTTCGTTAAAGTGATGTTCCCAATTTTCAGTTCTTATGAAGTAGATAACCTTGTTTTTATATTAAAGACAAGTTACTCTCAGTATTCTGTTCTTTGTGATTACTGTGTAACTTCCAAGTTTTTTCATCATACTAATTTACAATTTTAGGATTTTGTGGAGATTAGATTACTATAGGTTCTAAATTATGCCTTTCCTCCTTTTGAAATACTAAACAGGTACCTGTATTTAATGTCTTAGGAAAAGTGTGATTTATTTTATATATTACAAATAATGATCTCAAGTTCATAACAACCTCTTTAGTAACTTTTCTCAGTTTTGTTTATGAGGGCTAGGAGTTGAAACATTGTGTCACAGATGCTAGTCGTGGGCTGTAGCACTGAATGCGCACTTGGGCACTTAGCAGTATTCTAACATGTAGCTTAATTTGAACCCATCTGTACTTGGATTGATTTTTATTAACTTACAAAAGAATGAAGATGCCCTTTTTTGTGTATTTGGTTGTTCCATGGTCTCACTATGAAGCTCAGACTCATGGTGATCCTCCTGCTTTCAGCCTCCCCAGCACTAGAATTGCATGCATGCACCACTAAACCCAAACTCTGGCCAGCTCAGCCCACCCTGGGGATAGGGCTGGTGCAGCATGTGGTTCTGGGAACCTAGCTGCGGTCCTTGCATTTGCCTCAGCATGCCTAATCCTACCTAAGTAGGTGCTTTAGTCCATAGAGCTATCTCACTGGCCCAAGGTACCCATTTTTAAATAATAGAAAATACACTTATAGGGGGCTAGGGAGATAGCTCAGTAGAATTAAGTGCTTGCCTGGCAAGCGCAAGGGCCTGAGTTCACTCCCCAGTTCCTCAAAAAAAAAAAAAAGGCTTTCTTCCAGTGAAGGTGTTTAAACTCTTCTGTCAAAAAGATAAGGTTGTAGATTTGACGAAAATAACAGTAACGAAATTAATGACTTCATTTTCTGCTACTGTATTAGTGGTTTTATATTCCCTAATGTTATTTTTTTAAATAAAATTTTGGGTATTTTTAATTCATATATCTAATGAGACCTGTGTCCAGAATATGTGTAAATACAACACATTATCAAAAACACAAATAACCAAATTAAAAATAGGAAAAGAATATAAAGACTTTTTCCTTTAAAAAAGAGATGCCCATAAAAACATGTCAAACATCATTAGCCATTAAGAAATGTAAATCAAAACCATAATGATATATAACTTTATATCTACTAGGATGACTACAAAAAATTTGTAAGCATCAAAGATATTTGCAAGTCGGATCCTTCATAAATTGTTATGGAAATATAAAATAATGCAAGTATCTTAGAAACCAGGCTAGCCATTCTTCATAATTATCATATAACCCAGCAATGTCACTCCTAGTGAAACTTTATACCCCTCAATAAATAAAATTCACACAAAAAT
>PVKN010011782.1:0-12500 GCA_004027915.1 Capromys pilorides
CCTGAGCCCTCCTAAGCAGGCGCTTTAGACCACTGAACCATCTCGCCGGCCCCCCAGTGATGTATTTCTTAACAACCTGTAAGAGCCAGACATGGTATAATTTTAGTACTCAAGGGGCTGAGGCAGTAGAATCACCATGAGTTCAAGGCCAGCCCAGGCTACAGAGCAATATTTTGTCTCAAAAAGAAAAAGAAGACTAAAGAAAGGCCTAACTTATATTTGACCAGAGTCACTCTGCTTTTTGTTTGATATATACTAGTTTTAAGTAGTGTTTGAAAAGAAGATTCTGTAGTACAAGACACTTGAAGACCAGCTTTGTAGAATATGTTGCTCCTTATCGTTCTTAAATAACTGCTGAAAAGATAAATATTACCCTTTAAGACAAATATAATTTATATTAGTACTTGAAACCTTATCATTAAAGGTCACACCAGGGATATAGAGAACAGCAAAATGCTTTGAAACGTTTCCAGTGTAAAAGTTCTCTGCTTATGAAATAGAACTTTTACTTGAAAGTAATAAAATTGATATTTCCCACTCTCTAGGAAATTAAGCATTGTAGAATTTCAAAGTGCTGGGTTCCTGCTCAACCTAAATACCTAGCAATTCCAGTAGACAGAAAGCTCCACGTCAGGCCTCCTTCATCTCTTGCGTTTCTTTAGCTTGGGTCTGCAATATCAAATTTTTAAAATTCAGCTGCTCCATCTAATGGAATTGGAAACCTTAACTGCTTGTCACTTCTGTATTATTATTATAACCAGCCTCGTTCATAGTTACATTTTATCTCAGGCCATCACGATGATGAACAAATGGCTTCTGTGCCCAGAGCAGAATCGAAGGAGAGTATTTTCGTGTTGGACAAGTAGACTGAATACTTAAAATCTCTGTTGTCTTAAAAATCATATATACACACACAGAATTGTGAATATTTAATGATTAAAATTGAAGAACTATTCTTTTGGAGTGGTCCAGTTTTTTGTTTGCTTTGAGTCAGGATCTTGTTCTGTAGACCGGGCTGGACTCAACTCACTGTGATGCTCCTGCCTCAGCCTCCCAGTGCTGGGACCGTAGGTGTGCGCCACTGTGCTCAGCAAGATTATCCTTTTTTAAAGTGTTGCAAGTAATAATCTATATATCGCAAAATAGTTTAGAAATAGAGATCAGTTTGGCTCATGGAGAGTAGTACGTTTGGATTTTAGGGTGTGTGTGCAGAGCTTCGTCATTCACTCCTTAATGAAGAGGGTGCATGCTAGGAAATGCATCCTTAGTGAACCCTTCATATACACGCAGGGAGTGTACTTAGGCAAGCCAACGGGTGCGGGACCACAGCGCACTGGGTGCGTAAGCCAGCTGCAGTCGGCCCAGTATCAGGCGCTGTGTCCTGGAAGTAACAGTGGGTGCCATCCTTTCATACTCCTGGCATCATGGTTTGCGTATTCACAGTCACCACCACAAGCAAGGGCCTAGTGTATGATGTTAGGCTACCACAGTAGCTACAAGGGCCCTAAGTGGTAGGAGTTTTTCCATTTCACTATAGTCTTATGAAATTGTACAGTCTGTCATTTAACATAGCATGTTGTGCATGACTGTATTCAAGCTAGTGAATTAATAGCATGTAGGCCAGGTCCGCCTGACAGTTGTTAGTCCGTATCACAGAGCTGAAGTGGTATGTTTTGTATTAATAGTCTGCTCAGTACTGAAAACTGAGAGACACTCCAGAAAGGCTGTCCTGACTTTAGTTTCACAGTAAAACTCCCTGGGTATGATGAATATGACTAGAAATGAAATGTGTGATCTGTACTTTTTAACATTGCCTTTATACTTCTTTAATTAAATTTTTAAATGTCAGTCATTGCCTGAATTGAGATGTTAGACCTATGGTACGTATTAAAGTGGGCTCAAATATAGAAATGTTTATATGATGACTGTTAAACAAATGGAAAGATCTCTGGCATAGGGTGATTGTACAGAGAGCCACCTTACTGGTTTGTAATTGAAGCCTTCTGTTATATTTGCTGTCTTGACCCAGGCGTACTGGCATCTAGGCACCTGTAATTTCAGCATGTGGAAGGCGAAGGTTGGCGAGATGGCTCTGGGCTCAAGGCCAGCCTCAGCTGCATGGCAAGATACTGTCTAAAAAATCAAAACAATAATAATACATACTTTTGTCTGGGTTCCAGTGATATTTGTCATTCACTGTTAAGGGTCTTTTGTTCTTGTTGCTATACTCATAATGTTGAGGATTGAACCCTGGGTCCTGTACATGTTAAGCACGTGCTATACCACAAGATGCACCCCTACGCCTTTCTGTTTGTGTCCGAGACAGAGTATTGCCAAGTTGCCCACAGTGACCTCAAGCCTCGAGTCACTGAGAGTGCAGGGCTGTGCTGCCATACCCAGCCCACTGTCTTGCTGATAAAGGACAACTGTGCTATGCGACCTGAGTAGTAAACAGGATATGAAGTTGGAGAAATGAGAGATGCTGCTTCTTAAACACAAACGGGCATACGAAATACCAGCTCAACTAAAGTACTAAGCTGGCCAGAGTGTATTGAATTCCAATTGTTGGGTTGGATAAGCTAGAGTTATTACTGTCCTTTACAATATGAAATCTAATGAGTGCCTGAGCAGTTTTTTACAAGTACAGAAGAGAATGGGTATTGGTTTTTTAGATAACGTTCTATTATGTTTTAAAATGTTATTTCACTTATCCTCAAGACACCCTTAGGTGATCTCACTGAAGATAGAGAATTAGCCATGAAGAAGATACTAAACTTAAATAGCCAGAAGTGTTCAGTACAGTTGAATGATTCAGTGTGGAAATATAAGGAGGGAGATGAAATCGAGATTGGCTTGTTGGTTATGAGATGTATTAACCCTTAAAGAATAGGAGGTTTTCTATTCTGAAGAATATGTGTGAATATCAGAAATGTTCTGCTTCTATTTTATGCAGGTGGTTCCAGACCCCCTCACAGGTTTTCTACCATGCAGCTACTGAACATGGAGGGAAAGATGTGTATCCAGGGCAGTGTCTTTGGGAAGGTTGTGAGCCTTTTCAGCGGCAGAGGTTTTCTTTTATTACACACTTACAGGTATACTTTCTTAATACTGCTTGCTTAGTAACTCAGCTGCTGCATTAGCGATCTTGATGTGTGTTGCTTGACTTCTTTTTTTTTTTTTCAAAAAGGATAAGCACTGTTCAAAGGATGCCCTGCTTGCAGGATTAAAGCAAGATGATCCAGGACAAGCAGGAAATCAGAAATCTTCTGCTAGGTAAGGAAACTGAGTTTATTTCCTGTTACACATAATAAAACAAATACCAGGAAACTAGGCACAGCGTAGGGACAGTAAAAGGCAAGTTAACACGTTGGAAAAATTGAAGCCTGGGTGCTGGTCCAGTTACAGCACCACCCAGCTGCGGGAGCCTGTGCGGCTTGCTGACCTGCTCTTGGCCCCACTCTTCACCAGGCTGCACAGCATGGCCTGTGAAGAGGCCTTGGCCAGGCACAGTGGATTGCCCTGTAATGCCAGCCCTTGTGAGACTGCAGCAAGAGCAGCTCCACACTCAGGACTAGCCTGAGCTCCATAGAGAGACCTGTCAGAAGCAGATAGCAGCTCCAGAAAGGAGTACTTCGTGCCTCCAACATTTGGGTTCTACTGTGTAGAAGAGTCAGTAGAATAGCAGCTGATACATAAGAAATGCTTTATAAGTTGAAAATATGTGTGTGATGCTCTCTCTTTGTATTTTGAATTCAGGATTTTTATATGGAGATATATCCCTAGCCCTTTAAAATTTTTTTGAGATGGTCGTAGTAAAACTTCCCAGGCTGGACTTGAACTCTTTTTTTTTGGTCTTTTTGAGACAGGGTCTCACTATGCAGTTCAGGCTGGCCTTGAGCTCACTTTTTGTATCCCAGGCTGGTCTCGAACTCGCACTGATTCTCCTGCCTGAGCCTACCAAGTGCTGAGATTACAGGCATGCGCCACCACACCCGGCCTGGACTTGAACTCATGATCCTCTTGCCTCAAATTCTTGAACCACTGGGATTATAGATGTATGCCACTACATCCAGCAACTCTTTTGTCTTTTAAGGAATAAATGTATATTTGATAATGATAGAGTTCTTCATATATGTATAATATATAACAGTAAACACTGGTTTTTAATTGAAAGATGACTTTTACATTGTATTAACTTCATAATTAGCTTGCTTATATAAGAATTACTAGAAATATCCCCACGTTATTGTGTGAAAGAGGAAGAGCTGCCTAGACTTTCGTAGCCTCGGAGGCACCTTGCATATTCATGAGTGCTCTTCCCAGGCTGCCTCTCAAAGCTCTGGGATCATAGCACAGTTTAGCCCTTGGCCAAAAATACCAGCAGTAATTTAAACATGATTATGTGTAAAACTACCTCTGCAGTCCCTCCATTCCATACAGTTACAAAGTGATGAAGGATTGATTTTTTTTATTTTTATTTTTATTTTTTTTGTATTCAGTACAGGATCTACAGAGTTAAACTATGTAGATTGGACTTGTAGTGATCCTTCCATTTTCAGTTTCCCAAGTGCTGGGGTTACAGGCTTGCACCACCACACCCTCTCCCCACAGAGGGGGCTGGGACTGCATGCCCTGCGATCGAACCCCAGCCTCTGCGCTCTACCTAAGCAGGCACCACTTTAGTCCGCTCAACTGTCTAGCTGGCCTGAACGAATTATTAAGCAGTAATAAAAAACAAGATTCCGCAAGAGAGCAGTGGCTAAAATGTAGTGTGGAGTGTAACTCTGTCACAGCAGCTTTGACCCTCCTGCCTCAGCCCCCCGGGTGCTGCAGTTGTAGGCGTGCATCACTACAACAGGGCAGTCTTTCCTGGATGACTGTGCCCATACACTTCTAAGTAATGCTGCTTTTCTTTTAGGTACTACTTAAAGTAATTTGCAGCTCAGATTTTAAAACTGTTTTCCTTTTAAAAACATCTTTACCTTGTATGCACCTCGCCTCATAGTTTTGCTCTATAAAAATCCCTAGAAAAAAGGGTGTCCTCAGCAGCCCACACAGGTCCCCTCCGTCTGTCTAGGACAGAAGCTGTCTTTCTCCAGTAAATAGATTCTGTGCATAAATAACTTTGACACTGTGTGGCATTTGTTTTTATTGCCTGCTTTTGCAGCATGGTGAGCCATCCAGGAGATGAGCCATCCAGGAGAATCTGTTGTTTGCTCTGCAACAACAGGCTGGAAATGCAGTGCCAAGCAGTCCCGTTAATGGTTGGCTGTGGGTGGGCCTTTTACGCATCAGGCGTCCAAAATGTCAAAGTAGCCACCTCTTGGGGCTGGCCAGCTAGCTGCATTGCCAGTCTGTGCGTGCGTGCGTGCGTGCGCGCGTGCGCGCTCATGTGTGTAGGAGAGAGCGCGAGCACGTGTGGGCCGGGCGCCTCACTGACCTCTGCTCTGGTCCACCTAGGCAGCCAGCCGCTGGGGGCACCGGTGCGGCCCCCAGAGCACAGAGGGCCATCGCGAACCACCCCAGCGCTGCGCTCATGGCTCTCAGGAGAGGAGCGAGAAGCCTTGTCTTTCGGGACTTTACAGTAAGCATGCCCTGAAAGCCTTGCCCGTGGAGCGCGGAGCCCTGTGCAATTTGGGTCTTTATGCTGTTTTTATATTTTCCTTTCTTTTTAAGGATGAAAAAGAGGGACCAATAACTAAACACATCCGACTAACAGCTGCCTTAATATTAAAAAATATTGGTAAATACTCAGAATGTGGCCGCAGGTGAGTAAACTTGTCTTCTTCCATAGCGAAGTGAAGTTAAATTACCTTTATATGTAAGTTTACCTAATTTGGCTTCTCTATTCTATTCAGTGTTTACCTCATCAGTTTTGTGAAAAGACCAAAAGTTGAATACCAAAGTGTTAAAAGCCAAAAACAAAAAGAACTGAAACAGCCCACAGTAGTCTTTTAACTTGTCTTGCTAAGCATCTTGCAGGCCATAACATAGAATAAAAAGGAGGATCAGGAGCTGCTTCGAGGGACAGAGGAATTGGCTGTGGGAGTCCTGTGACGTCAAAGTGACGTCATAGTGAGTCTCTTGATGACTGGCTTTTAAAGGAATCTGTAAATGGCATATATCATGCCAAGATCCACTGTTCATGCTTCAGAGTATTTAAACATTACCCTCTGGTAGATTTAAGAGAGTAATCAAGATTTAGTAGTTACTGAAACTAGAAATAATACTTAACCCCTGGCAGAGGACATGTGGAATCCTTAAAGCTGTTTTTCTCATATTCCTCAGAACTCAGGCCCTTGCACTTGCCAGGCAGGCGCTTATTCTACTGAGCTATCTCTCCAGCCCCCTGCGTCTTTTTTTAAATTTTCATTAGTATATGTTCATAGTATATGTTACCTTCATTGTAGGGAATTGGTACATGTACATACCGTATGTTAATTCTTTCTTAAGCTTATTTTTTTTAAAAAGACATTCCATTTTCTTCTTTTAAAACTATTTACCTATTTATTTATTTGGTACAGGGTTTCACTATACAGCTCAGACTCATAGTGATACTTCTGTCTCAGCCACCCCAGTGCTGGGATTACAGATGTGCACCACCCCGCCCAGCTTTGAGACTGGCACAACACGCCTGGGGCTACAGACCATTACCAGGGATCGAACTCAGGTCCTTGTGTTTGCCAAGATGTTTAGACCACTAAACTATCTCCCCAGCCCCTCTATATTAAGTTCATTATTTAGTGTTGTTTAAAAACCAGCTTACAGGGGCCAGTGAGATGGCTCAGTGGTCTAAAGCACCTGCTTAGGAAGCCACAGACACCACGGGTCAATCCCTGGCACCACATGCTGCGCCAGCCCCACACCCAGGGCAGGCTGAGCTAGCCATAATATAAAAAATAAAAAATAAAATAATATAAAAACGCCAAAAATATTTTTTAAAAAAACAGCCTGCAGCCTCAATTGTAGTGATGCATGCCTATAATCCCAGCACTTGGGAGGCTGAGGTGGGAGGATCAAAGCTAGCCTGGGCTACATAGCAAGTTCAAGATCAGCCTTCAGTGCATAGTGAGACCCTGCCTCAAAAGAACATCTTGCAGAAATTCCTGAAAATTGGTTGTTACAAACCGATCCCAGCCCCAGCTGCGCACTGCACAGACTGCAGCGAGCACCGGTGTGGCGAGGGTGTGCGCCGCTCACCACACCAGGTCCACAGGAACAGGCCGAGCGCCTTCCCTTCTGCGCACCCCACGCCGCCCGTCCTGACTCAGCAGGCCCTCCACTGCGCGCTCCACACTCCCTCCCAGTGTGCCCTTATTACTCTCTTCCCGCCGTGCCACTCCTCCTTGTGGTGCTCGAAATTGCACTCAGATTTCAGTGGCCTGGGCTTAGCTCAAGCTTGGAGTCCTCCTAGCTCAGCCTCCCACGTGGCTGGGGTCAAGGCATGCCGGACCCATGTGGTCAGAGAGCAGCGGAGCGAGCCGCGAGCCGTAGTTCTTCCTACCATATCATTTTACCCTGCTCTTAAGTCTTGTGTGGTATCTGCTGAAATGATCTTTGATTGGATTTTCCAGTTACAAAAAGTATGTCAAGTACAGAAAAAAATGTGAATTTGACTGTCACATTTAGAAATTTTTGAAGATGAATAAAATATAAAACAATTAAAAAGTACTTACAATAACAAGTAGTTACTATATCAAGTGCATCAAGTATTCTTAAAATAAACAATTTTTTTTGTAGATGTGTAGGGATTGACACCCAGGGCCTCATGAGTATTAGAATAGAAAAATTCTCAATACTTCATCTGGGGGCTGACCAGATAGATCAGCGGACTAAAGCGCCTGCTTAGGCAGGCACAGGGACCAGGGTTCAATCCCTAGCCTGCCCTGTCTGCCCCGCCCCCAAGGCATGCTAAGAGGGTGATTGAGACTGGGTGAGTTTGATCTGTATAGTGAGACCCTGTAGACCCTATGCTAAAATACATTTTAAAAATTAAAAAATAAATACATCATCAGAAGTCTTCAGAAAAAAGAAATGTAAAGGTTTGCTGCACATACTAAAAATGCTGGTGTGCTCCTACTTCATTTATAATATGGTTTCTTGTTTAGCCAAACTGAATTTTCTCCTGCCTGTGCCCCATGTGTGGGCATGCTGCCATGGTGGATGGTGGGTTCAGCACCCGAATACTGCCAGGTGCCTCCACACTATGCCAGGTAGTATAGAAAGGACAGCGGAAATAAACACTCCATGCGGTATTTGATTGGTAGGCTCACAGAAAGGGGGAAACTCCTCACTTCATTTTGTGCTGAGTTTAGATCTTAAATTTGGGTAGTAAATTGGAACTCTCAAAATAATTTTGTTACTGTTTCTTAGGGTATTTTCCTTACCATTGATAAGTCACTGTAGGCTTGTAATGAGGCCTCTTTGTCTAGGCCTAAGCAATTATTAAGCTAGAAGTTTTATTCTTAAAATAGTTCAGGCTGACCTTGAACTCACTATGTAACCCCTCACAGTCCTGTCCCTCAGGCCTCAGAGTGCTCGTGTGCACCCCTGCCCCTGGCTGACATCTTCATTTGACTAATCTTGTGCCCATATATTTTGTTTTATTTTTGAACTGTTAAGTCTTCGAGTGTTTTCTAGCATCTTCAGTCCCTGCGACCTTAGAACAATGAAATCATAAGAATGAAAACCGTCCCATTGGGGCCGGTGAGATGGCTCAGTGGCCTAAAGCACCTGCTCAGGAAAGTTTGGGCAACCGCGGGGACCGTGATTCGATCCCAGCACCACATGCTGCGCCAGCTCCACCTCCAGGACAGGCTGAGCCGGCTGTAACACAAATAAATAAATAAAATTTTAAAAAAAAGTAAAGCGTCCCGTTCAGTCCTTCCCTTTCATCCTCCCAGTCCAGGTTGAAACCCTCAGTTTCAGTGCCTCTTGCAACTGCTCCTGTGATGGGGAATTCTATTTTGAGCGTAAACACTTGACTGACGATCCAGCAGATCTGATATGCGAACAGTGTAGGAAAGTACATCCCTAGCAGAGTAAATACAGGGTATGATGATTTTAGATGAAATCATTTATTATAAATGTTACTTATAACATTTAGATCAACAGGCAGTTATGTAAAAGTTGACCCTTATCCTAAAGTACAGGATTCTGAGCAGAATGAAATGTCAGCCGTTGCTTTATTTGAAATTCAGAATCTGGAGACTGACTAATGTAAGATGCTCCGTGCAGCCCCAGGCCCCCCATCAAGCTCAAGCCTGAAGACATCCAGTACCCTGACCCCACGCTCTGTTTCCAGGCCTCTGCTTTCCGCACAGTTCAGCCAGTGGGACAATTCTAAACTGAAAAATAGTTTCTTTTAAAAAACTTAGAGTGCAACTTCAGTGGCTTCTAGCACCCAGCCTTACTGTTGGGTGCGATCCTTTTTTTTTTCCTTCTGTTTCTGACAGTCTTAGTTTTCATGATGCCGATTGTGGGTAGGGTCTCCCCCTCCCTCCAGGTCTCCCCCTCCCTCCCTCTTGCCCCTCCTTTGACCTGGTGCTGGTTTTCTTGTTGCTATTGTTTTGTTTTGAATGCAGGCTCTCAGTATGTAGTTCAGGCTGGCCTTGAATTCACTGTGTAACAGCCAGGCTGGCTTTAAACCCCAAGCGTCTCAAATGCTGGGATTTCAGGCGTGCAGCACCACGCCCGCCCAGGCTCCTTATGACATTTGGATACATGTATATGTTGTGTAACACTTAAATCAGGTTAAACCTGTCTCCAGTACTTTTCATTTCTTTGTTGTGAGAATACAGTGCCCAGAATCCTGTTTTTGAGATGCGTTGCGGGTCGTTGTTACCTCAGTCGGTGTCCTGGTCTCCTGTAGAGCAGCCCGAGGAGCCTGTGCTCCTTCCTAGGAGCGCAGACCAGCCGTAGCCGCCTCTCTCCGCCTGTCCATTCTCTCCAGCCTCGGTCTGCTGGTGGCCGCCTGCCCTCACAGCAGCGAGATCAGCCCCTGCAGGCTGTGTGTCTTTCTGTGCCGAGCTTCCTTCTCCACTACAGTGATCTTCATTGCCAGCTCTATTTTTGTAAAAGAATTTCGCTCTTTTTATGGTTGGCTAGTATTCCACTGTGATATGCGCCTCATTTTTCGCCCTCCATGAGTGGATATGCTTTGGATTTCGTAGCTGCTGGGGACATGGCTGCAGGCCGGCTGTGGCCTGCTCAGAGGCCGGCGGAGTCCCCTGGGGGTTGCGTTTTCCGCGTCCCACACAATCCTCCGTCGTGGCCCTGCCCGTTTATATCCCCAGCGCGCTGGTGCGTGCTCCTCTGCACCTGCGTGTGGCCGTGATGATCTTCATCTTTTTAGTAGTAGTCAGTTGTCAGGGTGAAGTAGGGCTTCGTTGTGGACTAGATTGGCCTTTCCCTGGTAATCAGTAATGTTGAACAGTTTTCATATACCTGTTAGCCATTTTTATATCTTTTATTTTTTTTTTTTATGAACGTATTTGGTTGTTTCAGGGTCCCACTGTGCAGCTCACACTCATGGTGATCCTCCTGTTTTCAGCCTGCCCAGCACAGGGACTATAGGCGTGTGCCACCACGCCTAGACTCTGGCCGCCTCAGCCCTGCATGTAGTGCAGCGTCTACAGGGTCTCACTACACAGATTGTATTCATACTGATCCTCCTGTGTTTCAGCCTCCCAAGCACTGAGATTACAGGCATGCACCACCACACCCAGTCTCAGTCCCATCTCAGTGCAACCTGGGGGTGGGGCCAGCAGGCCAGGGATCAAACCCTATTCTTCATTTCTAAATCAGAAAGGTTTTGGAGAGTATGGAGGTTTTGGAGTCCCCTAGGTATTCTGGATTTTGTCCGAGTGTGTAAATGTTCCCTCCCACTCCGTATGTCTTCTTGCTCTGGTCACTGTTTCCTTGGCTCACAGAAGCTTTTAGGTTTGGTATAATCCTATTTATCTCGTTTTTGCTTTTGTGTCCTTGCTGTTGAGCTCTTACCTAAGTAGTTCTGCCCATTCCAGTATCCCAAAGCATTTCCATTGTATTTTATTGTCATTTTGTACTTCAGATGGTATAGTTCAGACTTTTTAATTCGTTTTGAGTCACACACCCACCAGTGCTGGAGACTAAACCCAGGGCCCTGTGCATGTTAGGCAAGCACTCTGCTCCTGAGCGGGGTGTTTAAAATTCACCAGGGGTGGCCCTAAGCTTGCACCCCTGCACCCGGCTCCCGAGTTGCCCGGACGGTGTTTCAGTGTAAGCCAGCACCTACTTCTTGAGCTGGTTTTTGTACCTGGGGCGAGAGAGATGTAGAGTTTCACTTCTGCGTGCCGAATGAACCGGAAGGACTGCTTCTCCTGTGTGTGTCCTTCTCGTCTTTGTTGGAAATCAGTTGGCCATAGAGATACATGGCTTTGCTTTTAGGCTCTGTTTTGCTTATGTTTGTTTTTGTGCTAAGAGAATGCTGTTTTGATTACTACAGTTTTACAGTACATTTTCAAAGGAAATGTTCCATTGTTTTCATTGAAGTGGGTGTTTCATTTTAGTGGATATCTAGTCTGGAGATCTAGATCCTTTAATAATGGAAAGTTTTCCTGTATGTCGTTTTCCTTTTCTCTTTGAGCATTTGGCTTTCTCTGCTCATATTTTCTAGAAATTTTTTTCACTTTATCATCAAATTATTGAATTTTTACCTGAGTTTTCTTGTTTTAATTCCTGAATGCTCTTTCTTAGTTGCTTACTGGGTAGTATCTTTTCGTCTGTCTTCATATTAAGCTGGATCTTTCCATCTCTGTGTGTGTGTGTGTGTGTCTTTGCGTGTGTGTGTCTTTGCGTCTTTGCCTCCCTCCAAGTCTTGTTATAATTGAACGCCAGGTCATCCATGAGTGTGCACACAAGTGCACGCGAACGCACATGCACGTTTTCTGTTTTATCTTCAGACTGTCTTGCTGAATCCTTAAATTGCCCAGCCTGGGCTTGAACTTGAGATCCTCTTCTTTGGCCTCTGTCTCGGTTACTTTTCTCATTGATGGGACAAAATAGCTGACACCCCAAATTAAACAAGGAAAGTTTTATTTCGCTCGCGGTTACTGGAGATTTCGGTCCATGCTCAGCTGGCTCCAAGGCAGCAGGCACATGGCAGAGGGCAGCCGTTCAGGCACGAGCAAGAGGGAGGAGCAGCGGCAAGGTGGCCGTGCGAGCGCCTCGGTCTCCCTCGCAGCTGCGCTCAGGCTCTCCGCCCTGGGCTGCGTGCAGCACTCACGCCGTAATCCCACCGCTGGGTGACGAGTTAATCACGAAGTCTCGCACTCCGCCCCGCGGCTGCCTGAGGCTTTGGGGAAGCAACTAGGCACAAACCGTAACAGCCTTCATTTATAGTGCCGGGGTTACACCAGCGCACTGCCGTGCCGTGCCTGGGAAGTCTGCTTGTTGGAAATTTGCGCTCTATAGTTATTCCTTTCTCAGACTTCTTGAAATATTTGAAAGTTTTATGGCCT
>PVKN010011782.1:17500-21357 GCA_004027915.1 Capromys pilorides
CTGTCCTGATCTTAGTGACCGTGATCATTAGCAGACAAAACAAGCTGTTCGTGCTCTGCTGCGGAGCCAGCGCGGGGCCTCCGGGGAAGCACCGGCCCTGGCGCCAGGCTCTCGTCTCGTTTGCCACCAGCGAGTGCAGAGGGCCGAGAGCTGTGCCGCTCTGCTGTGGAGACCCAGCGCAGACGCTCCAACTAGGGTCACGTCCAGGAGCCCTGCTGGGGCAGGCCGGCCCCTCACACACCTGAGCGGGCGTCATTTCCTGATAGCAAAGCCACAAGAAGGTGTTAAAAGTGACCATTAAGTCCTCTTTCCTGTGGGTTTCATTCTCAGATACAATCTATGCTGGATATATTTATTCAAGGTAATCTGCCTCTGTAAATAGACGATACAATTACAAAAATTAGGAATCTAAGCTTGCTTAGATGGTCAAAGGCTGGCCAAATAGCTCAGCAGATTAAAGCACCTGCAAGCAGGCACAGGGGCCAGGGGTTGGATCCCAGGGCCTGCTGTGCCCGCCTCACACCTGGCGCGCACTGAGACTGCAGTGGAGACCGGGCGTGGTGGCACATGTCTGTAATCCCAGCTCTTGGAGGGCTGTAAACAGATGGATCAGGACGAGTCCAATCTAGCTGTGTGTTCTAGTCAGGGTTTTATTAGAGGAACAGATATAATGCAAGAAACAGATACAGCGCAAGATGTGCCAGTCCCAGAGTCAGATGGGGAGGTGCACTGAGAGCTGCTGCGCCGCCGCTGTCCACTTGCACGTGGCGCCTGCATAGCGCGCAGAGCCGTCTGCACGCCAGGCTCTAGTCTTCTCTTCCTCTGACAGCTGATTGTATGGTACACCCCCCAGTGCTAGACAGAGGGCACCACAGCAGGCGTAGGAGCCATAGGACCTGGGCAACTTCCTCGTGTAATTTACTTGTGCCCTCTGGGCCTGCCCTGGCTCTGTCGCGAATGTACCACTTCCATTTAATGACGGACTGTTGCTGGGCAGGTCCAACCTTATGACTCGATGGATCAGCTAATACCCAGGCCATGATAGGCAACTCAGGTCTCATGGTGACCTGGTGTCCCATAGTCAAGCATTCAGCTTCCACCAATGCCCAGTAGCGGGCCAAGAGCTGTTTCTCAAAGGAAGAGTAGTTGTCTGCAGAAGATGGCACAGCCTTGCTCCAGAATCCTAAGGGCCTCTGCTGCAGTTCACCCATGGGCACCTGCAAACAGCATCCTTATCTACTACTGATACTTCGAGTACCATGGGATCTGCTGGATCATATGGTCCTAAGGCCAGAGCAGCCTGAACAGCAGCCTGGACCTGTTGCAGGCTTTTTCCTGTTCTGGGCCCCACTCAAAATTAGCAGCTTTCTGAGTCACTTGGTAAGTGGGCCATAGTAGGATACTAAAATCCAAATAAGCCCACTAGGCGCTGTGCCCCCTTTTTGGTCATGGGGGAAGCCAGATGCAACAACTTATCTTTTACTTTAGAAGGAATATTTCTACATGCTCCACACCACTGGAATCCTAGAAACTTCACTGAGGTAGAAGGACCTTGAATTTTTGTGGGATTTATTCCCATCCTCTGGCTCTCAAATGCTGTGCTAACAAATCCAAGGTGGCTGCCACCTCCTGCTCACTAGGTCCAATCAGCGTAACATCATCAATGTAGTGGACCAGTGTAATACCTTGAGGAAGAGAAAAGCGATCAAGGTCCCTGTGAACTAAATTGTGACACAGGGCAGGAGAGTTAATATACCCTTGTGGCAAGACAGTGAAGGTATACTGCTGGCCTTGCCAAGTGAAAGCAAATTGCTTCTGATGGTCCTTATGGATAGGCAGGGAGAAGAAGGCATTTGCCAAATTGACAGCTGCATACGAACTACCAGGAGTTGTGTTAACCTGCTCCAGCAAGGAAATCACATCTGGTACTACAGCTGCAGTTTTAGTCACCACCTGGTTCAGTTTATGCTAATCTACCATTATTCTCCAAGACCCATCTGCCCTCTCAACAGGCCAAATGGGAGAATTAAATGGAGATGTGGTGGGAACCACCACCCCTGCATCCTTCAGGTCCTTGATGGTGGCACCAATCTCTGCAATCCCCCCAGGAATGCGATACTGCTTTTGGTTCACTATTTTACCAGGCAAGGGCAACTCTAGTGGCTTCCACTTGGCCTTTCCAACCATAATAGCCCTAACATGACAGATTAGGGAACCAATGTGAGGATTCTGTCAAGTACTGAGTACGTCTATTTCAATTATGCATTCTGGAACAGGGGAAATGACTAGAGGATGGATTCGAGGACCTATTGTACCCTCTGTGAGTCAGACCTTTGCTAAAACTCCGTTGATCACCTGCCCTCCATAGGCTCCTGCTCTCACTGGAGGGCCACTGTGGTGTTTTGGAGCCCCAGAATCAGTGTTAGTTCAGAACCAGTGTCCGGTAGTCCCCAAAATGTCTGATCGTTCCCCTTTCCCCAGTGTACAGTCACTCAAGCAAAAGGTCTTAGGTTCCTCTGGGGAAGGATAGGAGAAAGGTTGACTGTACAAATTCTAGGGACATTCGGATCTTTCCCCAAGGAGACCTGGCCTCCCATCATTCAAGGGGTTCTGGGTCTGTAAACTGGCTCAAGTCTGGGAACTGGTTGAGGGGCCGGGATTGCTATTACCATGAAGTAGGTCTCTGTCCTTTTGCCTCTAAATTCTTTCACTTATATAAATCTAGTAAAAATTTTGTAAGCTTCCCATCTATTTCACTTCTGGGAACACCGTGGCTAATCAGTCAACGCCATAGGTCTATGTGTGTCAGATTATTCTGGTCATTGTTCCGCTTCTGCCGTCCACGGTGATTAAGTGCTGCCACTTGACCTCTGCCACTTCGGGATCCCATCAAGCCCATGGCCCTTAAATGTCCTAACTGAGTAACTGCTGTCCACACCGTGAGGTCTGGCATACAGAGAAAAGCAAGGACAGGGCTCTTCAGGGATGCTGGTGCTCCCCTCACAAATCTGTTTCTCAAGGTGTTAGAGAAGGGCATGTTTTCAGGATCTTCCAAATGTGGAGGATTAGTTTTCACACGACAGATCCACTCCAGCATTTCCATTTCTCCAAGCCTCTGGATCCCTTCATCTACAGTGAACCATGGAATATCAGGCATCTCTAACTCATTCACTGTGGGCCTTCTTTTGAGTCACACTTCTGCCAGCCAGCCAAACAGACTATAACACCTTTCTTTACTCCTCGAGCCACATTAAATTCAGAGTCCCTACTTAGAGGGCCCATATCAACACACTCAGCCTGGTCCAGGTGTGTGTTTTTTCCACCATTATCCCACACTCGTAAAATCCATTCCCATGCCTGCTCATGAGGCCTCTGCTTATAAGAGTTAGAAAACTCAAGAAGGTCTTTGGGAGAATAATGGATCTCCTCATGAATCACCTTGTGTACCTCACCTTTAGGTGACTTCTGTGACTGAAGCCTGGTTTTGGGCCTAGAGGCAAAAATGGGTGGTGAGGGTGGGTCCAGAGGAGTCCCACCAGCATTCTGTTCATTTCACGCAGGACTGGTTTCTCCAGATCTATTAGGAAACACTAACATGGCAGAGGGTGGAGGCAGTGATCCCTCTGCCACAGTGGGTGGAGACATCTCTTCCCCAGGCGAAAGAATCTCACTGGCATCTAAAAACTCAACATCCTCAGCCTCCTCAGGATCCTCCCACACATCTCCATTCCAATTCATGGGATCCCATTCTTTTCCAATCAGTGCCCTCACTTTCGTTTCAGATACCCTTGGAGGCTGAGCATTTAATTTATGTTGCAGTTCAGCCAGTTGAATTATGAGGGACTGCATTTGGGTCT
>PVKN010011783.1:0-21333 GCA_004027915.1 Capromys pilorides
ATCTATTTCTTTCCTATATTGCTCATTCAAGAATTCCATCATTTTTCTATTCTCCTCTAATTTTTTATCAATGTCTTCTTTAGAAGCATTTATTAATTCTTTCATCATAGGTATCCTTTCTTTTTTACTTCAGAGATTATTTCTGATCTGATTTCCTCTTTTCCTTTCTGTTGTTGTTTCTTTACTTCAGATGCTATTAATTCAGAGATTTCTTTTTTTACTTCCAAGATTGTTTCTGATCTGACTTCCTCTATATCTTTCTGCAGTTGTTTCTTTATTTCAGATGTTATTAATTCAGAGATTTCAGCTATGTGAGTCCCATTTTCTTCTATGCTAGTGTCTCCTGCATTTGCTGTGGGTGGGCTCAGGGCCTGAGATTGCAGTTTGTTCCTTCTCTTTGTCATTTTGTATAATGTTGTTCTCTGACCTTTTGTGTCGAGCTTCGGTGCAGTTATACCCTTCACACCTACCAAGAATCTTACCCAAGAGATATCATGTGGTTAAGGCAGTTATAGTTTTGTATTTATAGAACTACAGTTAGGAACGCTGATAATCGGTAGTGGTACTTAGCAGTTGACAAACTTTTGTAACTAGTGGGTTTGCATTTTACACAATAAGAGCAAACGTTTTGTCCATGCAGCTAAGCAGATATTAAATTGGGAATTTGTATTTGATTTAGTTCCCCTAAGTTCTGTCTGATCACCTCCCCTTGATGTACCTGGGGCCTTCCAGGCTGACTAGTTCATCCACTTGCCTGTTGCCTCCTCTGTAGATCAAGAGAATAAGAGAAGACACTCTCATAGATCTGAATCTAGCAAGTGTCTCAGCTTAGTGGGTCTTGAGCTACCAAGTTTGAACTCATCCAGATGTGCCTAGCTTGGGTCTGACTGCTGCACTCAACTGTTTCCTGCTGCAGACCATGGGACTGAACCCCATATCAAAGCTGGGCCTGGTCTGTGTCTGAAGGGAAGGAGCTGGTGTGGTTGCGGGCTAAGCAGTTGCTGGGCCTGGTCTGCATCTGAAGGGAAGGATGTGCAAAACTTTTTAATAAGATGAGATCCCCATTGCTGATTCTTTGTAGTATTTCCTGTGCAGTCAGGGCTTTATTTATGGAGCATTTGCCTATGCCTATGACTTGGTTAAATTTTTTGTTGCTGAGACAAATTATCTGATGTCCCAAGTTAAGGGAGAAAAAGTTTATTTGGCACATAGTTTGTAGACGTTTCAGTTCACACTTGCCTGGTTCTCAGGCTGGGTGGCATATGGCAGAGGGGTAATAGATCATGGTGGTTGAAGACAGCAAAGACAACCAGCAGCAGAAATGAGACTTTTCTATCCCTTTTCTTGTATGTAGGCCACCCACCTTAGCATGAGTGTAGCACTTATACCCTTAGTCCAAACCAGTCAGTGGGCATATTCATGAGTCACGCACCTTCATCCCATCATCATCGTCATCATCACACACTCTAGATCCATTCACCACTGAAAATGGCGCATGACTTATGCACTTATGACTGCATGAGGCTTTGAGGGGCTATCTGGGCACAAATCATAAGAACCTATGTCCTCAAGAGTTCTACCTGTGCTATCTTTCAGGAGATTTAGTGTTTCCAGTCTAATATTTATATCTTTGATACATTTTTATTTTAGTTGAGCGCATGATGAGAGACAGGAGTCAAGTTTTAGTCTTTGGAAGGGCTGGCCAAATAGCTCAGCGGATTAAAGCACCTGCAAGCAGGTGCAGGAGCTGGGTTTCAATCCCTGGGCCTGCTGTGAAGGCCCCGCCTCCAGGGTGCGCTTAGATGGCAACTGAGACTGGCATGGTGGTGGTGCGTACCTGCAACCCCAGCTCTTAGGAGACTGTAAACAGGTGGATCACTACAAGTCTGATCTAGTAGTGAGACCCTGAACACCCTGTGTTCCTTTACAAAAAAAAAAAGAAGAAGTTTTAGTCTTTGGCATGTGGAAATCCAGGTTTTCTAGAACCATTTATTAAAGAGGCCATCTTTCTTCCAGTGAAGGTGTTTGGGCCCTTTCTCAAAAAGGAGGATGGGTGTGTGTTTAGAGTGTTTCATTGATCCTCAGGTCAATTGTTTTTGCCAGTGTGATGATATTTTAATCATAGTAACTCTGTAGTATAATTTCTAGTCAGGGACTATGATGGTCCCTGCCTTGCCTGTGCTGCCCAGCATGATTTTTGTTGTTTTAGGTCTCTTCTGGTTCCAAATAAGCTTTAGAATTGCTTTCTCTAGTTCTGTGAAGTATGCCACTGGTATTTTGATTGGGATCGCATTATTTGGGAACACGACCATTTCCACTATGCTGGTTTCTCTTACCTAAGAGTAAACAATACCTTTGCATTTTCTGATATCTTCTTTGAGCTCTTTTGCAGTGTTAGACTTTGCCATGCAGCAATTTTTTACTTCCTTTGTTAGATTGATCCCTAAGTGTTACACTTATTTCAATGCTGTTGTGTAAAGTGTTGATTCCCTGGTTTCTCTCTTAGGAAATTTGTAGTTTCTATAGAATGACCAAACAGAGTTATGCTTCTCATTGTGTCTGATAGGAGAAGAAGGCGATGCTGAGCTCTGTGCTGGACAGGGGCAGCTGCAAGTGCCCAGAAATCCACCTGGTGGGCTCCTGGCACTGCTCCCTCAGCAGGCCTCAGCTGCTGGGTCTCCTTCCTCACCACCTCCTACAGCTCTGTGGCCCAGACCTCACAAGGCTTGCATTTCTCCACAGAGCTTTGAGACTTCCCTTCTCCGTGACTGTTCCTTGGGGCTGTCTCCCACCTAATTTTTGTGGCAGGGTGTCCCCAGAAACCCTAAACTGAGGCATTCCGCAACACCTGATCTCCAGCGTAGCTATGTTTCGAACAAGCTCCTCTCCAGGTGGCTCCTAGTGACAGCATTCAAGATATGACAAGCACCACTGTGCACTGATTCTCCAAAGGTAAGCTGCCAGCAGGAGGAGCCACACTCAGACCACAGCCCTACGCTGAGTTTCCAGCTTGCACCACCTGTCGCTTCCCTGCAGCCAGGGCTGCTGGTCTGCGGGCCACCAGCCTTCTCTGGAGTGACCTTGTGCTCATGGAGCGAGGGTCCTCCCCAATGGGGAGCTGAAGTTGGTGTTGGGAACTACTTCATCCTTTTCTCTAAGTTGCATTTCTTCTTTTCCACTTTTTAGTTTCTCCTGTCACCTCTTTCTTGGCATCCAGTGTCCAGAGCTCTCCGTGTCTTCATCTCCTTGGATTAGAATTGCTCCTGTGACCCCGCTCTGCCCTTGCAGTCGTGCTGTCTCTACTCGCTGTCATTCCTGCAGGTGGCTCCTATTGCGTTCTTCTTGCTTTTATTGGAAATAAAACTGTTTTCACAATGTCTTCCTTGGGCAGTTCATTGCCAGTGCATAGAGGTGCAACACATTTTTGTATCTGACTTATCTAACTTTACTGAATTTGTGTACTATTTCTAATGTTTTTTAAGATTCTTCAGAGTTTGTTATATGTATGATCATGTTATCTGAACAAAAGATAGGATTTGATACTTTCTTTTCTACTTTGGATGCTGTCTTAGTTACTATGTACTGGTTTCTGGGAGAAAACACATGACACTCAAAATTAAGGAAGGAAAGGTTTATTTAGCTGGCAGTTGGTGCAGTTTTCAGTCCATGCTCAGCCAGCTCCCAGGCAGAGTGGCACAGGGCAGAGGGCAGCCATTCATGGTGGCAGAAAACAGTAAGAGCAAAGGGAAGGGCAGCAGCTGGGCTTCTAGCCGGCCTCTCCCCTTCCTTAGGTTATAAACAACCTACCCTGGGGTGGGGGTGCCAACTTGCCCTCCTCTTGCGCAGGCTGAGGATGTTTACAAACTAAGGATCCTGGCTCCCTGCTGGATCACTTAATTAAACTTCTAAATTCTCAAGTTGACACAATGTACCAACCAGTACAGACGCCTTTTATTTTTTCTTTTGTCTGAATCATCTGAATAGAATTTCTAGTACTATATTAAAAAAGGGCAAGAGCAAACATCTTATTCCTGATTCAAAAGGAAAAGTTTTAAACTTTTTACTATTGAGGATTGTATTGGATGTGGGCTTGGTAAATACTGCACTGAAATGCTTTCTTTCTACACTAATTTGTTGTGGAATTTATATCATTAAGTGGTGTTTGACTTTGTCAGAATTTTTTATTTGCTTCCATTAAAATAATCACATGATTTATATTCTTTTTCTGTAGACCTGGTATAGTCCATTTATTGACATGGTTGAATGGAACCATTGTGGCCACCACAGATGAATCCCACCAGACTGTGGTAAGCGACACCCACAGCTTGCTGTTGAAAGCAGTTTCCTC
The DNA here is from genome assembly GCA_004027915.1 of Capromys pilorides. Classification (NCBI taxonomy): domain Eukaryota; kingdom Metazoa; phylum Chordata; class Mammalia; order Rodentia; family Capromyidae; genus Capromys; species Capromys pilorides. Next base: position 4,349 of record PVKN010011783.1, read on the forward strand.
CTCTTATTTCCATTTTATTTATTTATTCATTACTAATGCACTGAAAATTGTGCTCAGGACCTCAGGCTTGCCAGGTGTGCATTGTGCCCCTGAGCCTTATCCTGGCCCAGTCTCCTCATGTTTTAGAGATACTTTAGTGTCTATCTTCAATAAGAATATTCACTTATAGTTTTTTTGTGTGTGTATCCTTGTATGGTTTTATTTTTAGTGTGATTTGGACTTGTGTGCTTTTGGAGATGTATTCTTTCCTCTCTGTTTTTGAAAAGTTTTAAAAGCATCAACCTAAATGACATTTAGAGCACACTGGTCAAGCAATGGCCATGACTCATCCAGATGGCTGACTCTAACCACAGTTCTACAAAATGCTGTACATGGTTTTAAGGTAAATCCTGAGCGGATTTGATTGACCTTATCAGATGCAAAAATTACATGTTTTGTTATGTAGGTCTTGCTTTAACTTGGACTTAACCACCCAGCAGAAAAGTTTAACCACGAGGTATAAAAAGTAAAGCCAGATGAGTATGCTGAGCTGTGAAAGGCTCAAGTCAACAGCTTCCGACATTGCCAGTTCTGCCAGTAACCCACGCCTATTATGAAATATTGCTCTATGTATACAACTACTTTCTCTTAGTTCAATGAGAAGAAATATTTATACCAATAGTGTTTAGAAATGTTATCTTGTACTCTGAACAACTACTATGAGGACAACAATATGCATTATATTGATGATTGTAGCTGTCGTACTAATGTGTTTTTTGAACCGTCTCACTGTTATTTCTTATTAAAAGTACAAAAAAAAAAAAAAAGAAAGAAAGAAAGTCTGAAGGTGTTGTTCAGTAGTGGGACACTAGCCCAGCAGGCCTGGGACTCTTGAGTTCTGTTTCTGGTACTACAAAAAGAGAGAAAATTTGTCACCAAATGTACATAAAAGAGCTTTCCATTTTCTAATACAGTCACCTTGATTGATCCATCGCAATCATGGTTCAGTGACTAAAATGCTATTATTGAAAGAAAAATACTTAAAGGTAATTATGGAAATTATGATTAATCACAGTTGAAGTCAAAAGAACTAAGGGAACAAAAAATATAAAAGCCAATAAGATACTTTTAATTATAAATAAAACTTTGCTACTCTGGTTGTGTGAAAATAAATCTGTGACAATAAATAAATCATATCACTACTGTTAGAAAAAAGTGAAGAGTATTACAAAAGATATTTGTGCTAATATCAGCTGGAGAAATCTTTATGCCAATATCTTGGATCGTGAACAGCTGCTTTAATGGCAGCAACATGTAGCATAATAACTATTGTCTTGTCCTGGCTTTCTGAGACAGGGTTTCACTGTGCAGCACAGGCTGGTCTTCAGCTCTCTGCAGCCCATTCTGGCCTTGGAATCGCTGTGATCCTCCACAACCTCCAGAGTGCCGAGTTTGCAGGCACGTGCCACCACACCCAGTCTGCTAATATTCTGTTATGACATTTTGCTTTGCTTTTTTTCCCCATAAAATAAAAATAAAAAGGAAAATGACCTTTAGCTGCAAGGACTCATCACAAGGGCTGTGCCTAAGCAGCTGAGCAAAAGGCCGTGGGCAGACGCCCTCTCAGGAGTAGCTTCTGGGCGAGGGCATGGCTTAGGAAAAGTCTTTTAGGTATAGTTTTTGTTATCACGCCATCCAGAGGAAATTCCTCTTTCAGAACATTCTAGCTTTTTTTTTTTTTTTGTGGGGGCTGAACAAACACATTCTACTTTTGGTTCAAACATTCATGGAAGAATTAGTATTTATTTTTCAATAAATTTTTATAACACTCGCCTGCCGCGTGGTTCTGTATTTCTATCTGTTGGAAGATTTTTTACTAATGATTCACGTTTATTATTAGTCTGTTCAGATTTTCTGTTTCTCCCTTATTCAGTCTTTTACGTGCACGTCTATGAGATTTGCCCATCTCTGCTAGGTTGCCCAGTACGTTCCCATATAGTTGGTCTCAGTCGTCTCCCATGCTCTTGCGCTCTCTGATAGCAGTTGTAATGTCTTCTCTTTTGTTTCTGATTTTATTTATTGCGATCATCTCTTTTTATTGACATAGCTGAAAGTTTTTCAGTTTTCGCTTATCTTTTCAAAATCACTTCAGACCGGTTGATTGTCTCTTGGTTCTCTGTTCTTCATTTCAGCTCATTTTGCTCTGATTTTTTATTTCCTTCCTGCTTGTCTCTTTGAGACCTTTACATTCGTTGCCTTCATTGCTGTAAACTTCTTTTGCTCTATCCCATAGGTTTTGGGATGTTGCATTTCTGTTTTTGTCTGCAGCAATGTATTTTTTAATTTCTCTTTTGAGTTATTTTTGAATACAATGGTATTCAAGGGTGTGTCAGTGAATTTCCACAACTTCATGAATTTTCAAATTTTATTTCTATTGTTGATCTCTTCTTAGCAGCACGCCTGCTGGAAGGGCTGCGCGCAGCTTCCGGTTCGGGCGTCGCTGCGCCTCAGCTCTTCCTGCTCTGCGAGGCTTGCACGGATCCCTCCGTCTGTGGCCCACGAAGCGTCCGCCTTTGGGCACTTTGCTGACTCCCTGCAGCGTTCCGTGGGATCTGGGATTCTGAAGCTCTCCAGGCCTTTCCTATGGCGGAACACGTTCTTGTTCCCTTCTGCAAGGGAATTCTTAAGGGTGGGCGCGCCGCCAGCTTCCGCTTTCTCTCGTGGGTGTCTGCGGACTGAGGGCTTCTGCCAGGGCCCTGAGCTGTGCCACTTGGCGGAAGCGAGACGCAGCAACATCAGCCTGTTCTCCTTACCCCTGTCAGCGTGTCTTGCTTTTAGAAGATTTGTTTATTTTTATTTTATTTTATTTTATTTTATTTTATTTTATTTTATTTTATTTTGCACCCGAGCTAACTCAGGCCCTCGTGTCGCCGAGAGATCTCCCCGGCCCTACTTATTTTCATTCACACCGTTTTGCCCCGATGATGCACTGTGATTTTCTGCAAAATTCCTGGACTCCTACAAAGAAACTTGCCCACGGGTGGTTGCCGACGTGGCTGCTTTTGTGGCCGTGTGAACGTGTGAACCTCCCATCCTGCCATCTTGGCGACACCCTTGTCCCTCGCTGTCGTGACTTCACAGCTTATCTTTTTAAGCCCTGAATAATCCTCCAGTCCCTAAACAGATCGCGTTTACGTATGCGTTCACCTCGTGCAGGGGCTCCGCAGTGGCAAAGACTACGAGCACAGCTGCCCGGTGAGCTGGTTTTCCCACTGCCCAGACACAGGGTCCAGCGTCCACGACTTACAGGAGGCGGAGTTACTGTTGCTCACAGATTCAGGTGTTTCAGTCTCCGATTGGCTGGATCCAAGGCACAGGCGTTGCAGTGGAAGCGCAGGAGGTGGAGTGGTTCAGCCCGTGGCAGCCAGGAAGCGGCCCTGGGGAGCAGCCCAGGACAGGAGGGGCCAGGGTCCTGACCCGGAGCCCATCGCCATGCCGCTCGCAGACGCGCTGTCAAGGGTGCTGCAGCAAGGCCTGGCGCAGGTCCGAGGCCAGGCAAACAGGCGCTCGCCCTGACCGCTGCAGCCGCTGTCGGGCTTGTGTGCAGGCCGCGGTGTGGACGTGGTTTCAGTGGCCTCGAGTGCAGACCTGCCGTGCCCTGCTCAGCCTATGGTGAGAGCCTTTAGCTTTGTAAGAACTCTCAGGCCGTCTTCTAAGCCGACGATGCGCGCAGTGAGGCCGACCACGAGCGAGAGCGGCTGTTCTCCACGTCGCTGTCCCACCAGGGTCCAGAGCGCGGTGCATCTCCTGGCCGCCCAGTACGCGAGGCCCAGATGTCAGATCGGCTGAGAACCATCCAGCGTGTTACTTTGCCGGCTAAGCCTCTTCCTTGGTGCAATTCTCTGTTAGGTCTTTGGTGAAGTAATTTTTAGTGAAGTTGTTTGTTTTCCTATTAAGTTTTCAGGAATCTTAATATTTAGATCCTTTATCAGAAGTGCCTTTTGCAAATATCTTTCCTGCCTCTGTGGCTTGACCTCTCCTCTTCTTGACAGTGTCTTTTGAGGAAGGGCAGTTTTCGTTAGACTCCAGCCTGACGCACCTATCATTTCTTTCATGAACCGTGGTGTTGCAGCTAACGTCATCCCTGAGAGTCCGTCCGTCTCCCGGGAGTTTCATCTCTGGCATTTCACCTTCATGTCCACGACCAAGTCTAAGTTAGCTTTCGTGAGGTGTGCAATGCATGTGTTTACACATTCGTGGTTTTCATGTGCACCGCGGGTATTCCCACACTGGTGCTGAAAAGCCCGCGTTCACCGCATGTTATTGCCTCTGTCGAAGGTCTGTTTCAGGACTCCATCCTGTTGTTTCCATCCGTTGCTCCTTCACCCACACATTGCCGCGTTTGCTGTAGCTTCGCAGAGAGCGTCAGTTGTTGAACTGTTATTCTGTTCTGCGTATGTCGGATATTCTGGGTCTTTTCCCTATTTTAGAATAAGTTTTTCAGTGTCTACTGTGTTAGTCAGCTTTATGTTGCCATACATAAATACCAGAAGAAAATCCATGTAAACAAGAAAATGTTTATTTTGGCTGCTGGTTGTGGGGTTTAGGTTCATGGCTGATAAGCCCATTGCTGTGGAGCCTGTAGCGATGCAGCACCTCCCCATAGGAGCACACTGAGAAGGAGGTGCTCCCTTCAAGACAGCCAGGAAGGGAACAGCACAGGGGCCCTTACTCCCCAATCCATGGCTGTCAAGGACACATCCCAGGGCCCAATTTCCTCCCACTGGGATCTGCTGTTGAAAGGCTGCAGCACTTGCCGGTAGTCCTGGGACCTAAGGACCAGGCCTCCAACAGGGGCCCTGGGGAACATTCCAGAAGCAAATATGGCGTCCAGAAAGTAGCCTCCTGGGACTGTGTCTGGGCGTGTAGTAAATCTATAGATCAAGACAGAAAGATCTCACATCCTGATAATATTATGTCTTTCATGAACATGGATTACATGTTCATTTATTTAATTCATTTTTTTCATCTTAGAACAATTTTTAATTCATTTTTTAAAATTATATTTTATTAATGCATGTTTATATTACCCAGTGCAACTATGTATTTTGAGAACTTGGCACATGCGGTTATTTTAGGTAACTTCCACCCCGGTTTCCCCCTTTCTCTTTCCTCCCCATCCTGCATACCCTTCTCCATCCTCAGAAGTCACCTCCTGGTTTCTTATTCTCTATTCGTTTTGATTTCTTGCACCATTACTTTGTAGCTTTCTTCATAGATTATGGAAAATTACAGTGTATGATATATATTACATATTGTTAGATTTATAATTCATGATTTCATTTTGTGTAGTACTAGTGCAATCGGTATTGTAATTTTTTATTTCAAATATGACTTATTAATTTTTGTACATAGAAAAATGATCAAATTTTGCATATTAACATTGTATTCTGTAACTTTATTGTAATTGATTATTAGCTCAAGGAGGCATTTTGTCGATTCTTTTAAATTTTCTACATGGTGACCATGCCATCTGTGAACAAAGACTCTGTTTTTCTTCTATTCAAAACTAAACAATTTCCTTTACTGTCTTGTTGCATTAGCTGAATTCCACTGTGATGTAGAAAAGAACTGATGCAAGGAGCCTTCCTGGCCTCCTGCTCCTGACTTCTGCGAGGAAACTCCTGCTTCCCGTTAAGTATAATTTGGTGCTTCGCAGAGATTCTTTACCAAGAAAGGTTTGTTGATGCTTAGTTTGCTCAGCGTTTGTATAATGAATGATTGTTGTAGTTCATCCAAGTTTTTCTTGCATAAATTGATGTGATTGTGTGATTTTTCTACTTTAGCCTGTTGATGTGATACATCATATTAACTGATGTTTGATTGAACTAGCCTTGCCTACATAAGATAACATGCAACTTGGTCATATTGCACAACTCTGCATTTTTATGCATTTGGTTTGACGTTTTGTTGATGGTTTTTATTCATAAGAAATTAGTTTGTCATTTTCTTGAAATATCTTTGTGTCATATGAGGGTGGTGCTGATTTCACATTTGTTAGTATTAGTATTCTGTCTCCTTCTGCCTTCTGGAAGAAATTATAGAAAATTGGTGTAATTGCTTCCTGAAATATTTGGTAGAATTAGCTCATGAGCTCGTGTTAGCCTGCGGTATCTATTTCAGAAAGTCATTAGTTGTTGACTCAGCTGCTTTAGTAAATTAACGATCACTGAGACCACGTTTTGTTATGCAGCCTGCCAGATATGTCCGCCTGCTCTTGGCAGGCATCCTGAGTGGCATTTTTTTTTTTTTTTCAGTACTGGGGATTAAGCTCTGGACCTTGCATTTGCCAGGGAGATGCTTCAGCCCCTGAGCTATCTCCCCAACCCCTGAGATCATGTTTTTTTTTTTTTTTCTGTGTGAGTTTTATTGAATTTTATTTTTCAAAGAATTCATCTATTGCATTTGGTTATCAGTTTCAAAGAGTTGTTCTTAGTGCTCCTTTACTACCCCCTTAATTTCCATGGTGTGTATAACAATGCGCCCACTCTAGCTTCTAATATTCATAGTAGTGTCCTTATTCTTTCCTTCTCTGTTAGCCTAAGGGTTGTCAATCTTATAGATCTAAAAGTTATCAATTTTATCCATCACCTCAGTTATTTTTCTCTCATTGTTGGGACAAAATATGTGACACCCAAAATTAAAGAAGGGAAGATTTCCTTAGTTGACAGTGGAGGTTTCAGTCCATTCTTAGCTGGTGCCAAAGCAGAGTGGACCAGGGCAGAGGGTGGCAGTTTATGGTGGCAGAGAACAGAAAAGAGCAAAGGAAGGAGCAGCGGCTTGGCGGCTAGCAAGCTTGTATCCTTCCTTACTCTGTATGCAGATTCTCCACCCCAGGGCGGTGTAGCACTCGCACCCATAATCCCCACACTGGCTCATGAATCAGTCATGTACTCTAGAAGCCACTGCGTGACTGCGTGAGGCACTCCGGGGGACAAGTAGGCCCGACCATTAAGCTGATCTCAGAGTTACAAATTTTATTAGTCTTTTCAAAGAACCATATTTGGTTTTCCTGATTTTTCTATTGGTTTCCTATTTTAAAGTTTATTTGCTTATATATTTTTGAAATTTGTTCTCTTTTCTGAGTTCTTTAGATGTAATTTTTGCTTCTTTGTCTAGTTTCCTAAGATGATTAACTTTAGATCATTTGCTTTTTAATGTGCATATGAAATGCTTTAAATTTCATTTTAATCACTGTTTTTAATACATTTCACAAATTTGATAAACTGTATTTTGATTTCACTTAGTTCAACTTTGTGTTTAATTTATGTTAAAATGAATTATTTGATTTCTGAAAAATGTGGCTTTTAATCATCACATAGCTTGGAATTTTCTAGTTCTTTTTATCTGATTGACTTGTAGCTTGATTTCATGATCTGAGAATAATCACTGTATACTCCTCTTTTTTAAAGGAAAAAAAGGTATTTTTCTATTGGACTACTTGATACAAGAGACAGTATGCATGCTGGATGGACAGTATGAATGACAAATAATGCAAATATATTTTATTTGAAAAAAACCAAGGCTAAAACAGCTTCACTTAGAAACAAACTCTTGCATGACTGCATTATTGAGCAAAAAACAAAGCTGAAGCATAAACGCCTTTTTCTTAAATATGTATCTGGAAATAGGTAGGAAGACGCTGCTTGTTTTTTTTTTTTTTTTTTTTAAAGTGACCTCCCTTTAAGGCCTGTTTGTAGAAGTGTAAACAATGTAAACAAATCCACCATTATCAGTTGCCCTATTGTATCTCTGTCACCTGTATGTTCTGGAGTCACACATTCACCTGCCAATACACCTGGGAAAGGGTGCTATATCACAGTTACTTTTGAGTTCTTGGCAGGCAGGACTGCAGAAGAGTAATTGGAATAAGATTTATATCCTGCTGAGAAAGCACTAATATGCCTTTAATAACAGGTGACAATAGAGAGATACTGCCTGGAAGTTGCTCTTTTCACTTTGGTTTTAGTTTTTGTGATTTATAGAGCTGTGTGATTCACTTGCTTATAGTACAATCCTGCCACAAAGCACTAAAGGACAAGATACCCATGATTCCTTCAATATTGCACTTTTCAAGTTGTACTACATCCACAGTATATCAGCAGCAAACACAAACACACAAACAAAAATATAAATGGATACAATTCTTCATCAATTATTGATGGAAAATACCGATTCCAAGTTAAGTCTGTGACATTTGATATTCACAAAGACAGTGATGTTAATCGCAAGTACCTATGTTATAGAGTAATGATATCACTAAGCTTCTCTCCTGGAGGGTTAAGAATGTAAGTTTACAGACCAAAATTTAGAGAAAAAGGAGGGTTACAAGGATAGCCAATATTTTGGCCCTTGCCCTTCAAGGTCAGTGAGGACTCAGGACATAAGAGAACCTGTGCTGTACCATCCTATAACTCAGTGGTTTCCTAAATTTTCTGATCAAGGAGATTATGGGGCCACAGAGGAAAGGGATTGTCAATGTATAGCGTAACTGAGGAGAGTCACATAGAGAGAAAACACTCTCTCAGGCTTTCACAGAGAACAAACTGGTCAAGCAATGGCCATGACTCATCCAGATGTTTGACACTGACCACAGTTCTACAAAGCACTGTGCATGGTTTCAGGGTAAATCCTGAGGGAATTTGTCTGACCTTGGATGATCCAATTTCTTTTATGATATTATCTCTGCATTTGTTCTGGGGGGCCTTGGGGCCTGAGAATGCATTTTGCTCCTTCTCTTTGTCATTTTGTACAGCACTGTCCTCTGACCTTTCATATAAAGCTTTGGTTCAGTTCTTACCTTAGCACCTATTGATATCACTATCCAAGAGACATTATGTGGTTAGGGCAGTTACAGCTCATGTTCACAGAACTATAATTAGCTACACTAATAATGGATAGTGAAGTTTAGCAGTTGACAAACTTTCGCAACTAATGGGTTTGCATTTTTGATCATAAGAGCAAACATTATGACTGCATAGCTTAGCAGATATTAAATAAGGAGTTTATATTTAAATTCGTTCCCCTAAGTTCTGTCTGATCACCTCCCCCTGATAAACCTGGAGCTCTCCAGGCAGACTAGTTCACCCCACTTATCTGTTGCTCCCTCTCTCCATCAAGAGAGAAAGAGAGAGATGCTCTCAGAGATCTGGGTCTAAGAAAGTGTCTCAGCTTACCAGGTTTGGCTCTACCAAGTTTGAGGTCATTTAGGTTGGCCTGGCTTGGGTCTGGCTGCCGTGCTCTGCTTTTTCCTGCTGCAGCCATGGAAGTGAACCTGCTGGGCCCCTCTGGCAAGATGTTCTTCTCCTGGATTATCTAGGTGGATCTCACCCTTAGCCTCTCTGCAGGGAGTTCTTCTGCAGGGCTCCACTCCAGGCCTGTCTGACGGAGGAGGTTCTGGTGGGCGGGCAAGTGATCCCACACATGCATGTGGCTTGGGTCCTGTTTGGAATAAGAATCCAGTGAGTGGATTGTTGTATGTTATGTGTCAGTGCTGAAAGAAACGACGAGAAGACCCGATGAATTTTGCTCAGAGGCCTCACTGAGATTTGTCTTTCAAAGTGAACCCTGAACTCTCTGGGCCTGGGCACTAGCTGGAAGTCAAGACATACACTTTAAATATAAGGAAAACCAACCTCTATGTAGATAACATGATTGTTGGCATAGAAAAAGTATGTTCAAAACTCAAAGAATTAGTTCATCAAGATTACAAGATAAAAGATGAAAAATATTACATTTCTCTATATTGTGGTGCCTCCACGCCATCAATAATATGCATACACACTACAATTTGTATGGACTTCAAGGGAATTATTCTGACTGAAATATGACAGTCTCCAAGCGTGACATACGGTGTGATTCTACATGTGTAGCATAGATGAAATGAGAACTGTTGTACAAAAGAGACAAGTTTAGTGGCTGTCAAGAATAAGTGAGCGGAGAGAGGAGAGAGGATGGCTATGGCTCCTAATGGGCAGACCAAGGTATCTTTGTGATAGAAATGGGCTGCATTTTGTTTCTGGGGTCACATAAATCCACAATAGTTTAAAACTGCATAGAGCCTCATACAAACACACGTTCCAAAAAGAACGTCTATGAAACTCAGTTACTGAATAAGATGGGTAGATGTTGATAGTGTCATTTTCTGCTTGGGACAGTGTATTTTAGTGTTCTAAATATCAAATCTAAATCATTCCACACTTTTCAGCCGGTGTCTCTAAAATATAAGACTTTCATCTCCAAAACTATGTGCACAGTGTCATTATTGTTTCTAAGTGGATATAGTTCCCCAATATTAAATTTTTATCAGTATTTGTATATAAAATAGCCATGCATAAAATTTCATCTTTAAAATAGTGCCCCGAAGTTATTTCTTTTCTTTTTTTCTTCTTTTGTTCTTTAATTTTTTTGATATAAATGCTTTACACAACATAATAAATATGCTCATACAGCAAGATGCATCCCACCATAGCCTTTTTTACTTTTCCTTCCCATCCTACCCTCCCTTTTTCCCCAGCCCCATTCAGCGCCCCTTTGCATGCAGCGTACTTCACTGTTTCCTGTCATTTGTCTTTTATTCTGCCCTTTTAATTACATGGACTTTATGTTTCTTGTGTAAGAGAAACCTGGTGATAGTTAACCTTCTGTATCTGAAATACTTTCCAACAAAAAATTCTCTGAGAGGACAATTAAATCTTCAGGTGCCCATTCCATTCCTGTTGACATTAATGTCTTAAGTAGACTGGGTCTTGGTCCCACTGAACTTTCCACAGACTGGACTTGATCATTTCACCCCCTTGGTGCTCTTCACCATGTTCTTATGTCCCATTTCTATTAAGAAAAAGTTCTGGTAGAAGAGGAGGAGGCCCCAATGACTGGTGTTCTTGTAGAGGAGGAGTGGACCCTGATGCCTGGTATTCTGGTAGAAGAGGAAAGGACCCAATGCCTGATGCTCTGGCAGAAGAGAGGACTCCAATGCCTGGAGTTCTGGTAGAAGAAGAGAGGACTCTGATACCTCGAGTTCTGGTAAAAGAGAGGGCCCTGATGCCTGGAGTTCAGGTAGAAGAGAAGAAAACCCCAATGCCTGGAGTTCTGGTAGAAGGGGAGAGGACCCTCATGCCTGGAGTTCTGGTAGAAGGGCAGAGGACCTGATGCCTGGAGTTCTGGTACAGGAGGAAAGGACTCTGTTGCCTGGTGTTCTGGTAGAGGAGGAGGGGACCCTGCTGCCTGGAGTTCAGGTAGAAGAGAAGAGGATCCTGATGCCTGGAGTTCTGGTAGAAGAGGAGGGGACCCTGATGCCTGGAGTTCTGGTAGAAGAGAAGAAGACCCCAGTGCCTGGCATTCTGGTAGAAGGAGAGAGGGCACAAAGGGCAGAGTGCACAGAGGCAGACAGCAGAGCACAGATGAGACAGCCATTTGGGCCATGCGGGTCAGGCCGAGAAGTGCTACGTGGAGACATGAGCTGTGGACAGACAAGGAAGAAGCTTGTCCTACAGATTTCAGGGGTAACACTGTGTAGAGATTAGAAACTAGCATCTTAAGAACCAGAGAACAATAAACAAAGCTTACAGCAGGTTGTAATATGTTACTTAGGGATTCCACAAAACTGGGATTTAAGAAGGCGGGTAACAGCTTACCCTGATTGTTGTCGCCGCCCTTACTTGAGATGTTGGTGATTATCTCCTCCCCTCCTTGTAATCCTTTTATTTAACAATTGTGTGACCCTAGTGTTAAACAAATAGTGAAGGTCATCAGAGGTTATAGTCCTAAATACAAAGGAGATGCTTCTAGAGCTCTGGGCTACTTCAAGAGAGACAGATCTCAGTGAGACCTTCAACGCTCCATTCGTCGGGTCTTCTCGTCATTTGTTTTGGCACTGGACCATAACATACAGCAGCACTGCCCTGCCAACACCTTGGTTTTGGATGTCTGTCTCCCTGATCTGTCAGTGACATATCTCTACTGTTTGGTGAGGGTTTCCCTAGGTAATGAATGCGCTGTGAGCATGGAGCCATTTGCTTTTGCCTGGGGAGATCAACAGTACACTCCCTGCTCTGCACTGCGGCCATTCAGTTCTCTAGCTCTAAGTCAAAACAGTCTACAGGATCTTGACTGCCTCTCAGGTCCTTCTGTATTCTAGGTCATTAATTTCTATAACTGTAAGCGTCATGTACACATACCTCCATGTGCTGTGGACTCTTCTGCAGAAGGACAGTAAGGTCCATTTCTTCCCTTTCCCCCTGAGTTTCCTAATATGGAGCCAAGCCTGAGCTTTCCCACTGAGGTTTACAGCTGGACTTGTGCCTCACAGCAGAATGCTCAAGCAGGACAGACCCCAAGTGGCTGTCAGGAGCATAAACTCGTGGGACACAGGATGCTCTAGCCTGACCCGTGGCTTTCCTGCTCTGCTTCTGACCAGATCTCTGTCTGTTTTACCTGCCTTCATTTGCATGCTCCCTGAGAAGAGAGTGCTGGGCTCCTTGGCCTAAAAACTCTTGGGGGATTGACTTCTCCTGGTGAGCAACTGTGAGGCGTTCAAGCCTTCCTTTTGTTGTTTATGCAGTTAAATTTCTCACAAGAATGGAACCATTGAAACAACAGCACCCTTTTAATCCCTGCTTTCTTTATCCACCCACGTTTTAAGAGTGTGCTAAACCTACACCTTTAAGAAATTCAAATCTTCATTATTGTGGAATTCCTGTAACTTTTCAAGGTTTTTCATCACTTGAGGTCCCTACTCTACTTCCCATAGGTGTGGGTGTGTGGCAGTATTTGTTATTATTATTGTAATCATTTTGAAAGGAGTCTCAATTTTCTTAGGGCAAGTTCTTTCCCCTTGCTTTCACTTTTCAGTTCTTTGAGTACTTTTTGCCACAGCCCATACAATTGTAGAATCAGTTTATTTAGCATTAGAAAAATCTGGTGATGTAGAAAAATATAGAGTTTACAAATTAAGCTTCAAAATAAAAATATTTATGGTACTGACCCTTGTCACTCACACACATGGCAGTTGTATTTACTCAGGACTCCTGTGATACCCATCAGTAACATTTAGAATTTGTGTTTTTTCCTATAGTTTAGGAGAGCACACATCCTTTTTGCATTTACCCTAAACTGTTATATAGTTATGATTATTTTCATATTTTGACAGAGAGACTTCCTGGGGTCTTTTAGATTTTATCATCTTTATCTACTGTATTTTAATTATTAAATTTAGTAATATATCATGGCAGTGTCAAGATATGCAAATAGCCTAGTGGGAAAAAACAGCCTAGAAACACACCCACATGTGCACTGACTCTCAGCTTATGAAAAGGCGGTTTCACGTATTTCTTAGTGGAAAGCACAGTTTCCTCTGCAAATGGTCAGCAAGCAGATTGGGGGCCAAATGCAAAACTGAGAGAAAAAAGAACTTGACATTACTTCAAATCAATGTGTGCACATTTATTTCAAATGAATAGTGGTTAATCACAGGAAACGATAAGAAACCTAACTTCTTAAAAACAAAGGAAGACTCTATGACGGTAGTGAGATGGAATTCACTAACCTTAAAGAGAGAAGCTGATGAACTTAGAACTTAAATGTAAGAATTGCTATGAATGGTAACACCAGTCCCCAGTAGATAGTTGGGGGAAAGCTACAAGAGACAGGATATGTTTGAAAATTACCTAATCACTAAAATGTTCATATCTTGGATATGTGAACAACTGTCACATGAAAAGAACAGACCACACTCCCAAAAATGTAAACCATAAAATGACTCCAAGCAGGACATCTGAATGATGACTAAATAAGAAAAGAGGTGAGCACTCACGAGCAAGAGGCAAAATGTAAGTTAAACCTAAGCAAGTATCAGCTGAAGTGATTAGAATTACATTTCACAGCTATACAAAATACTCGCTTATGTCTGCCCTACTGCCAAGCAATTGCACTCCTCGGAATGTTCATCAGCATTCCATTCCCACACACTGAGAGATGCAACGTTATTCAGAAGACAGTAACGGGAAACCCTGCACAAGTCCCTCAACGGGGGAACCCATGATATCTTCCTCTGTGGCAGTCTGATGCCATGAGAAAAATCAAAGAAATATTCTAGACAATGATGTGGATTTACCTCCTGAAGTTCACACTGGACGACAGACATCAAGGACAAAGACAAATGCTGTGATCCTACCATGGATGGCTCCCTGCAGGCCTGGTAGCTGTGGTCAGGGTTTGGTCAGGGGTTCCCTGGGAGGTAAGAGGATGAGGCATGCATGGAAGTACTCTGGGTCAGGCCTTTTCCTTAATGTGAGTGGTGCTGAAATCCCCAGACGTGGACTTTTGTCATGATCTGACCACATTAGGTACTCACCACCATGTTCACCCCAGGTAACTCCGTCATGAGAGAGGCACTGAGGGTCAGAGCCAGCCGCTGACAAGCAACTCCGCATGCGGAACTGTGGGGCACAGAGCTAGACTGCGGTTTTAAGCAGGGCTCTTTGGCAATGATGTAGAATTTCAGTTGAAAGACAGAACAGCAGAGCCAGGAGGGCTTCCAGCCAGCAGTCATGGCAGGCCAGGAGAACGTGGCCAGCCTTCCATCTGGGCTGGGTCCAGAAGAGGCGTTGCCATGTGCATGTAACAGGCATTGCCGCGTGCATATACAAAGCCCAGATATCGACTCCCTTCCATAGAAAGAATCCCTCTGCATGCCCATGAAAACAAGTGTTTATGCCTCGTACCCCAACAGAAAGTGACTTATTCCATCTGTGGACGATTCATTTTCTGGAGGGTAAAACATGACGGATTCCTCTTAAATGTCTGTTCCATGACATGCTGTCTTAGTTACTCTTCTCTCTTGTTGGGACGAATACCCGACACTCGAAATGAGGGAGGGAAAAGTTTGTTTAGCTCACAGTTACTGGAGGTTTCAGTCCATATTTAGCTGGCTCCAAGACAGAGAGGCACACTGCAGAAAACAACTTTTCATGGCAGTGCTGAGAGCAAGAGCACAGGGAGAAGTAGCAGCAGCTCAAGCAGCTAACTCCTCTTCCTTCCTCACATTGAAATGCAAATCACCTGCCCCAGGGGAGGTGCAGCACCCACACCCACAATAGCCAGTTACAAATGCCAGAAGCTGCCCATGGCTGCATGAGGCTTTGGGGGGACACCTAGACACAAAGTATAACACATGCTCTCAAGACGTGCTGCGTGAATGGATGGGCAAAAGGAAGCTAGAAAAAGAAAAACAGAAAGGAAGGAGAGGAAAAGAGTAAAGAAAGGAAATAAATGTTCTCCACCCACACAGTTGTCCCTTGGAGCCATGTTCCTACCCCAGGACTCTGTCTCTCACTGACCACCTCTTCACAGGGCCGCCCGTCTCTGTCCCAGCCTCCGCAGGGCGTCCTTCACGTCCTTGTTCCGCAGACTGTAGATGAGGGGGTTGAGCATCGGAATGACCTGGGTGTAGAAGATGGAGACCACCTTGCCCTGCTCCATGGACTCCACTGCCCCTGGCTGCGCATACATGACAAACACTGTCCCAATGAACAGGGACACAGCTGTTATGTGGGAGCCACAGGTGGAGAAGATCTTTTGTCTCCCTGACCCCGAGTGCATCTTGAGTATGGTCACTATAATGTAGCCATAGGAGATGAGGATCACAAGAGTGGTGCCCACGATAATGAGGCCACAGATGCCAAACAGGACCAGCTCATTGAGAGCTGTGTCGGCACAGGCGAGCTGCAGCAGCGGCGGGACGTCACAGAAGAAGTGGTTGATGCGGTTGGAGCGGCAGAAGGGGAGCTGGAACGTGAGGCTGGTCTGCACGATGGAGTTGAGGCAGCCTCCGCAGTACGTTCCCATCACCAGACGGGTGCATCTCGTGGGGCACATGGTCATGCTGTAGCTCAGGGGGCTGCAGACGGCCATGAAGCGGTCATAAGCCATGACCCCCAGGAGAAAGCCCTCTGTGGTGACAAGCAGAGAGAAACAGCAGAGCTGAGTAGCACAGCCAGCAAAGCTGATGACCTTGGCAGAGGAGAAGAAGTTGGCCAGGGCATTGGGGGCAATGGCAGACGAGTAGCAGAGGTCCAGGAAGGACAGGTTCTTGAGGAAGAAGTACATGGGGGAGTGCAGCCGGGCATCCAGGGTGATGACCGCGATCATGGTGAGGTTGCCCGCGATGGTCCCAGTGTACAGGACCAGGAAGACAGCAAAGAGCAGGGCCTGCGTCTCCACGCCGCCCCGGAAGCCCTCCAGCACAAACTCCTGCAGGGGCACCCGTGAGAGGTTTCCATTTCTGTGGGTCATCATACCCTGAGCTGGGACAGTGGGGTGGAGAGTGAAGTCAGAGGGACAAGGTCACAGTGCCCTGATCACGCATCTCGTGGAGCACCGTAACCCATCAGTGCGACGCTGCCCATGACCTGGAGGCTGCTGCATCCTGGGTCCCCTTGCAGATGACCTCGCTGTGCCTTGAAAGGGGAACTATCCTCTGATTTAATTCATGAGTTGTGTAGGGGGCTGTGCTTTGTGGAATGCAAGGACGTGCCCACAGCTGAGTGGCTGTCGGTGCTAGGACAGTGGTCCTGGGGTGGCGTGCTTTGCGGAATGCAAGAACATGCCCACAGCTGAGTGGCTGTCGGAGCTAGGACAGTGGCCCAAGGGTGGCTGTGCTTTGTGGAATGCAAGGACTCACCCACAGCTGAGTGGCTGTCGGAGCTAGGACAGTGGCCCAAGGGTGGCTGTGCTTTGTGGAATGCAAGGACTCGCCCACAGCTGAGTGGCTGTCGGTGCTAGGACAGTGGCCCAAGGGTGGCGTGCTTTGTGGCATGCAAGGACGTGCCCACAGCTGAGTGGCTGTCGGAGCTGAGACAGTGGTCCCGGGGTGGCGTGCTTTGTGGAATGCAAGGACGTGCCCACAGCTGAGTGGCTGTCGGAGCTGAGACAGTGGTCCCGGGGTG
>PVKN010011784.1:0-21334 GCA_004027915.1 Capromys pilorides
GGTGCTCGTATGGCTTCCTGGATAACCCCAAGCTGTGTTCAGGCCTGAGGTGGTGGTCGCGCTGGGCCAACCAGGGGAATCGCTGCTCCTCCCAGAGGAGACAACCCCATCCATTTCATGGGACGCTGCTAACGGGGAGCTGCTTGCCAGGGTGCTGGGAGGCTTGGTGCACCAGATGAGACCCACCCCAGCTGGCCCAAAGATCATATCCCTCCTGACCCTTCACTTAAATTTTCTTACTGGAGACGCATTTTGAGAATCGCACATGCGCCCTAGGGAGGAGCGCTTCTTGTGCACCATGGGTCGCGCATGCGCTCTGGGGCTGAGCAGGTGCCTGCGAGCGGTACGGTCGGCCTCCGGCCTCGCTCATCTCAGGCCTTGCTGCGACTTAGAACCCCAGCCAGCTGAGGCGCATTGCCGTGGATGAAGACCATTTCCGGACTGCTCTTCACCAGCCTGAGGACCTGCCAGCAGCCGTGAGAGGGCAGAGAGCAAGAGCGGCTCCTTGAGATGCAGGCCCGGGAGATGGAAACGGATGACCATCCATCACCGGCTAAATGGAAGTGCCCGGCCCCCTGCCAGGGGCTCCGTCACTGCCACCGGAAGGAGAGATGGAGGGCACAGCCTTCCAGGCCGTCCAGCCCCAGAGCCAGCCAGGCTCACGGGAGTGAGGACCTTGCGGTGACAGAATGCAGCGTGGGTACCTGTGCGGTCACGTGCCCCGGGGTCTGGAGATGCTGTGCGTGCTCTGCTGGGCTTTGCCAGACGCCCAGGAGGGAAGGCAGAGGCGTTTGCCCCGTGCTCCAGCCTGAGATCACCCCTGCCTTCGGGAAGTGCGGGAGCTGCGGCTGCAGGTAGAGCTGGGGCAGACCTGGGCAGACCCAGCCCGTGTGCCCAGATCAGTCTGAGCAGGGGCCTCTGTGGATTTGGACATTTTTAAAACACCCTGTTTGCCGAGTGTAGGGGTTGTCTTGTGTCCCCTCTTGACCATGTTGCCTCCGGATGAGGATTCCTAAAGGCATGCACGGCTCTTGTACGGCTCAGCCGACGCTGTTGAAATGGGACTCGGGTTTCTTAGGGGGGCGATGAAGTGACAGCTTCTGAACAGAAGAGACACGTTGCAAGGCAGAGACCCCGAAGGCGGCATCAGTGGCCCAAAGGGCATCGGGAGGTGGCTGTGCCCGGTGTGCGGTGTGAGCCAGGCCATCCGCATTGTCACAAGCGCCAGCTTGTCACAGCTACCTTGCATGAAAGAGAAACTGAAGCTGAAAGGGGTTTGAATGAAATTGTGTACGTCACAGGGCTAGGAAGGAGGAACCCAAGGCAACCTGACAGCCGGCGCTCTTGCCTCCTCCCAGCCGCGCACATCCGGTGATGTCCGCACGGCTTCCTGGGTTCCCGGAAGAGGTGTGTGCAGGAGCCCCCGAGGGCACCAGGGATCATCTGCTGGTGACATTGTGGCCGGGTGACAGCGCACTGCCAGTGCCAAGGAGTGACTGCAAAAGCGCTCCTGCCAGCAGCCCCAACAGGGACCTCAAACGGCAGCGCTGCAGACACCCCAGCAACCAGCCCGTTCCTGGACTAGGTCGCCTACAGCCTGCAGCTGGAGCCACTTTGTGTCAGTCAGGCAGTGTGTGGGGTCACCACCGTCGTGCTGAAAGCCCGATGTCATTGGGCACCACAGTGGGGGACAGTCAGGGGTCAAGGTCACAAAACGCTTTGCACCGGAAGTGGCTGGGACGTAAACCAGCGCTGCAAAGTGAGGTGCCAGAAGGCAGAGGTGGGCAGGGTCTTCCTGAAGAGACCACCCAGCAGGTGATGCCTGATTAGAGCCTCCTGGGCAGCCTGGAGAATTCGTGAATTCAGTGAGGGGAGCAGAGGGCGCTTGTGGTTAGGTGTCAGGCCCCAAAGCCGTGGGAGTTTAGGTTCTGATGGCCCACATGTCTGGCCTCCAGTCTTTTTTTTTTTTTTGCGGGACCGGGGTTCAAACTCGCGACCTTGTGTTTGCCAGGCAGGCACTTGTGCCATGGAGCTATCTCCCCAGCCCCCTGGCCGCCAGTCTTGATCCTTTACTTCAGCTGAAGAGCAGTGTGCTCTCTTCCTTTCCATGAGAAGCAGAAGAGCGGCAGGGAGAGGTGGCCCTGGGCATCTCAAGAGCTCAAGATTCCCACAGCCTGGACAGCCACCTGGCGGGAGCTCAGATGGATGTCACCGGCAGCCTCTTCCAGGGCTGCCAAGTAGAGTTGTTCAGGTTGCACACTGCACCAGAGGGGCCTCTCTTGCTGCCATGTGATGAAAGGCCTATCATTTGTTCGCTTCTTTTGTAGTTTTGTTTCAACTTTGCTGACTCCGGGGAAGGCTCACTGGGATGTCTATCATGAGACGTGTCTGGTTTATTAGGTGACAGATAGAAGGGTACATGGCTGAGCAGCTGCCCTGCCCTGCCTCACATACTGGCCCTTGTCCTTGCAGTTCTTCCTGTTCATCCTGATCATCTTCCTGGCAGAGCTCTCGGCAGCCATCCTGGCCTTTATCTTCAGAGAAAACGTACGTCACTGCCTGGCTCTCCCGTCCCCTCGCTGGTGGCCAGCCAAGGCCATCTCCCCACCTCAGTGGCCCCACAGGACTGGCAGCCCCCAACAGTGCCAGCCAAAGGGTGCCCTCCCACCCAGGAGAACCCAGGGAGCCTCTCCCAGCCAGGAGATTTCCAGGAGGCCACAGGGCCTCTGAAGTCTCCTCTTCCATACCCCGTGCAGTGACGCTCCAGGGACAGTTGTCACAGGGTCTTAGGATGGCCAGTGAGGCTGTCACTTGACCCTGGTGTCTGCACAGTGTAGGAGCCAGGCAGAGTACTCATGCAGTGAGGCCCAGGCCAGTGTCCTCCTTGGGCCACCAGCTGCTCCTCCAAGTGGACATCACAGGAATAGCAACAGGTTGGGCAAAAAGCCCTGGGGCAGCATGGAGGAGAAGGGAGGTGGCCCTGCAGGCTAAGCCGCCTGGGGGGGGTGGGGTCCTGTTTTCAGAATAGTGATGTTCCCAGGAGTGGCTGGGATTAAGATTATCTGCCCGAGCCGGGCTTCTTCCAGTTAGGGATCCAGGGCATCTGCTGCTTCCGCCTGGAGGAGCTGCTGGGTGAGAGGAGTGGGGTGAGGGACACCTCCAACCCTTATCCCTCCCTCTGAGAAGAATTGTGGGACTGAGCTCATCCCCCAGCATGCCCTTCGTCCAGGGCATCCTTGTCACTCCAAGGGGAGGCCACAGAACCGAGGAGGGGAAGGAAACCTAGCATCCTCTCACTTGCACCCCAGAAAATGAGTTGAGGGCAGGACCAGGTGGCACCCAGTTTCAGGCTCAGCGTCTCCCTTGTGTTCCCAGCTCACCCGCGAGTTCTTCACCAAGGAGCTCACCAAGCACTACCAGGGCAGTAATGACACGGACGTCTTCTCCGCCACCTGGAACTCCGTCATGATCACAGTGAGTGCCTGTGTGCCCCCAGGGATGGCTTCCTGTTTCTCTGCCCATGCCAGATATCAGCAACCAACTCCAGCTATCGCCCTCTCAACCCAGACCAAGTGAGCCCAGAACCTTATAATGCCCCAGGCAGCCATGGCTGGGCAGTCCCAGCACCACTGTGGGGAGAGACCTCTTCGCTGTCAGCCACTGTCACTGAGGATGAGAATGAATGTGGGTCCTACAGCCACATAGGAGGGCAAATGGAGCCAGGCCAGCTGGTCTCCTGGCACCTCCTCTCACGGTACACTTGCTCCAGCCCCTGCCCTGTCCCCTGCCCTCCTCCAGTTTGGCTGCTGTGGGGTCAATGGGCCCGAAGACTTCAAGTTGGCATCAGTGTTTCACCTGCTGACTCTGGACAGTGAGGTGGTGCCTGAGGCCTGCTGCCGGAGGGAGCCACAGGCCCGGGATGGCGTGCTGCTCAGCCCCGAGAGATGCCTGCTGGGCGACAGTGTGTTCATCAACAAGCAGGTGCGGCCCTGCGGATGCAGGTCAGGGTGAGACCTGCGCAGGCGGGGCTCCTGTGCCCAAGCAGGGGCCGAGGATGGGCATGGTCCTCAGCTGTCGGGCACTGGGGCAGGGCAGGGCTGGGCGGAGTAGTTCAGTGTGTCCAGAGTTTTTGATAGTGCAGGGCAGGCCACGGGGCAGACACAGGATCTAGCTGTATGCTGATATTTCATAGGCGGGGGTGGGGGGAACACCCCCCTGTCTGAGGGGAGCAAGGTCTCCTGACCTGACCTCCAAGCTCAGGGATGCTTCGACACTTCTCTGCTTTGCTTGCAAGCTGCAGACTCATCCCAACCCTAGAGGAAACCCTGTCCTTCTGGCATTTTAGAGAAACCGGGTCCTCTCTCGCCTGCTCTGGTTTTGCATGACCCCAGGAGGGACTTTCCTGAATGCTGCCAGATGGCCGTGTTTGTGGGCTTCCTGCCGCCCGCTGCCCAGTCTCCCCCGGCCGTGGCTTCACGTCTGTCCTTCTCCACAGGGCTGCTACACAGTGATCCTTAATGCCTTTGAAACCTACGTCTACCTGGCAGGAGCCCTGGCCATAGGGGTGCTGGCCATCGAGGTGAGTGGAGGCCTTATGTGTGCTGCTCCACAGGAGGGAGCCCCACGGGGGAGGATTCTGGAGCAGACCCCACAGTCTGCACCCCCAGCTGGCACCACCTCCTATCTGCACTTCCCTAACCCAGGCTGGAGGAATCCCTGCTACGGGTATGGGGGTGTCAGCCCTGCCACACCTGCCTGCCACCTGAGTCACCCTGGCACTCTGCAGATGGCACAGCCTGGTGTAGGGGCCGTTTAGTCTCACAGCAGCAGAGACAGGCAGGCCCCAAGTCACGCCTCCCCCACACCCTCCCCACTCCCAAGGAACATCGGCCTCTTGGGCAGAACCAGGGAAGCTTCTAGAAAGGTGGTGGATGTGACCCTCACATGGTGGTCTTAGCTTCATCTGCCCAAGAGCCCCTGGGCCACACACACACACACACACACACACACACATAGCTGAGCTGTGGCTGTGCCTGCAATCCCAACACTCTGGAAGCCTGAGGCAGGTACAATGCAGGTCAAGTCCAGGTTGAACAACACAGTCAGATCCTGTCTCAAAGTAAAAAATTCAAAAAGGCCTGGGGATAGATATCACAGGGCCAAGGCCCTGGTTCAATCCCCAGAAATGAAGAAAAAAACCTTGAATTGCTGCATACCTCAGAGTCACCAAGAGGAGGCACTTGGCCAGAGAGGTGCTGTGTGGTGCTTCTGTCTGTGTGTCTGTCTGTCTGTCTGTCACGATCTTACTGGCTGCTCCATAAAGGGCAATGATTTCTGTGCACCCCAGCCCTGCCCATCTCCAGGAGGAGCCAGTTGTGTGTCCACAGTGCCAGTGGTCTGCTCAGGAAGGCATGCGGAGCTTGGGGAGACATCCATACTGTAGCCACTGCCCTCACGCTGCCTCCCAACACCCTCGGCCCGGCCTGGGCTCAGGACCTTGGCCGTGGCCCTCAGAGCTGTGGGCAGCTTGTCTGGCTCGTGGCCTAGGGTTCTCCCTGTGCTACTCCAAGAAGCACTGGGGGTGGGGGTTTGAGCTGAGCTGATCAGAGAACACCCTCCGCGTCAGGGTCTCTGCCTCCCCACACCCAGGGCCCTGTGCCCTGTTCCAGACCCTGGAAAGGTTGCAGCTGAAAGTGGGGTACAGGGATCGATAGGTTCTGGGGTCAGCATGCCTCGCTCAAAGCCAAGATCCCCCGCTTGCAGCTGAATGCTGTGGCCAGTCATGTGCCCTCGCTGGGCCTTGCTCTCTGGTACACAGAGAGCTTTCCAGGAAAGCACGTGGAAGTGCACCTGGCCCAATAAGCTCCCAGTACATGCTCAGATCCGGAGAAGGGAGGCCCGCCGAAGTCACTGCTGGTAAATGGGTCAGCTGAATTCAAACCCAGTGACCTGGAAGCAGAAGGCCCATCTCTGAGGAGGCCGTACGCTGTGTACCCTGCCTGACGAGTCACCCCACTTTCTTGCAGCTTTTTGTCATGATCTTCGCCATGTGCCTCTTCCGGGGCATCCAGTAGAGGGTGTGGCCTGAAGATGTCCCACCTACCACTGTCCAGCGCCCCTGGCCCTGTTCTCCCCTGCCCTAACCCCTGGCCAGGGGGAGGAGAGGAGGTTTAAGCATGTGGCCAGGAGAAGGCCTGGGCACAGAGCTATTTTTTTTTTAAAACACAATGAAATAGAAACATGAACACAGCCTCACTTGGACTCCAGGGCTGACAGGACCCCAGCACGGACCCACGATGCCCTCAGCTCCTGGGAGCCAAATGAACACTCTGCCAGGGGCCTGCGAATAGGGAGGCAAGTGCCACAGCTGCCAAAACCCGAGAGAGATTTGTTGGCCATGCCTTTGAGGGCCCAGGACCCAGAGGGCCACGCCTGGAGGATGACGCAGACGCCCCATTTCCGGCCGGGCCGGAAGTGCGTGCAGACACTGGATCCAGAGCAGCTCCGCGCGCCGAGTCCCTGCTTTTGCGCCCTCTGGACCAAACGCAGCCCAGAGAGGGGCAAGAGGCCGTCCGCAGTCACAGTCTGGGCCCGACAGCTTTGAACAGAGCCCGGGCCAGCTCCAGTCTGCTGTCGCTCCACCCGGGACTCCAGCAGACCTGCCTCACCCACTCCCGCAGCCTCCGCATCCAGGGTCCCTGGAAGAGGCCGGCTGGCGGGAAGCCAGCTCCTCCCAGCTCTTCAGCAAAAAGAAGTCTGTACTGTGTCCCCAATGCCTGCCCTCTGCCTCCTGCTGCGCGTCACAGCCCCTGCCCACACCACCCCACAACCACCCTCTCCGTCTCCCCAGCTCCCTCTCAGGGTGGAGGAAGCCCCCGGGATGATCCGGCTCTCCTCCTTACTGAGGGAGGCTTGGTGTGTCCTGCAAGACTCCTGCCAGAACTCCTCCGCCTCCTAGCATACCTCCTGAGACAGAGCTCACTACCTCCTGAGGCAACCGTCTGCCTCTGGACTGCTCTGCACACACTCCTTCACTTGGTGTCTCACTCCTGGGAGGGACCCTAGGGCATCTCAGCCATTTCTGTGTGACACTGTTTCTGGCCCTTTTGCCATGCACAGGACATTTCAGGGTTGCCTTCAGGCTCACCATAGACTCACACAACGCCCCCTAGTGTCCAAGCATCATGCTGTAGACCAGTGTTGCAAGATGCCTGCATCCTAAGGATCAGGTGGCTGCCTGGAGTTGTGCTGATGCTGTGCTTTAGTCTGTGCCTAGTGGGAAAGGGTGATGGAATCCGTACTAGAGATGTCTGTTGGGCACTTTGATTAGTGATGCCTGGCAGGTGCCTTGAGTTTGATTAATTATGCCTGCCTCTGGCATGGCGTGGAAAGAACATCATGGCACCTGCTTGTCCTTTTTGTCTCTCCTTGTCCCACTGTCCAGCCTCCTGTCATACTTTCCATCTGGAGAGCTCAGTCTAGTCCAGTGTTCCTTGCCTCTTGTCAGATGCCCAGATTTGCTCTGCCCACGTCATCCCTCATCTCTGGGTTCCATCTTCCAAACTGTCCCTTGAACAGCCCACCCTGACAATCACCCTAAAAGATGCTGGGTGCTCCCTAGAGGTTGAGGCCCCTGACCCTCACTAGACACTTAGCCCCAACTTCCCAGAAAGGCAGGCAAAGGGGCTGCTCTGAGGTTGAACCCTAACCCCATCCCACCCCAGGCCGATCTGCAAAGGCAGAGGGGCTCCCTCTGGTGGCTGGGCTGAGCTGCTCACCCTCCAGGGCTCTCCAGCAAAGTGCCAAGAGGCCAGTTAGCAGCGCTCAGCACCAGAGCCAGGCCCTCACAGCTGGGAGGAGAGGCACTGCCTCTACAAGGGGCACCACACTGGGCAAGGCAGCTTGTGCTCTGCCCACCTGTGCCTGGAGCCCCCAGGCCAGCTGCCCCAAGCAGCTGAGGTCCTGGCATACCCTCTCCCTCCCTGTGGGCCACACATTGAAAGTCTATTTTAGAATCTATAAATGTCCCTTGCAGCAGCGAAGCTAATTTATCATGGTTTTCTCCTTTGAGCCCCCCTTTTTATATTCTATATCAAGAGCAGTTTTGTAATATAAAACAGGACACCCACACGGATGGTTTTGCACTGGTTTTTGTGACTTTCTTACAAAAAGAAGGAACGAAGAATAAATAGTGACCGTGAATAGATGGTCCTGACTCAGGAGTGGGCAGCCCAAGCAGGGGCAGCAGCTGTACAGCACTGGGCACCTACCCTCCCACCTCTGATGTGGCCCCCATCCCCTAGCTGTACAGCAGTGTCCAAGTGACATCCGGGAAGCCCAGGACAGTCGTGGCCCCAGAAGCTGAGGCGGCAACACCCTCCTGCCCACAGTGGATGTGCGGTTGGCAGTCTCAGCCATGCTGCCATGGAAATTTACCAGCATGCCCAGCGGTAGCTCTGTCTGTCACCCCTGGATGGAGTGGCAAGGCCTCAAGGCCTGGCATAGCTGCAGGTAGGGCTTTGGCCACGAGCCAGGCTCAGGGCTTGGCAGAGGGCAGTGGGGCTCTAGGGACAAGTCAAGGCCTCTCCTCAGCTGTGTGCCAAGAGGAGCCACCTCTGCTGGGCATGCACGTCACTGGCTACAGGACGGGACAGTGTCCAGACGCTCTCATCTTGAAGGGGTGGTGACAGGTGGTTGGCCACACTGCTTCTGTTTATGCCCATGTGTACTCTGAGAATACAAATCCTTACCCATGCAGGCCTTGGGGACAGCCCCAAGATGGGTCAGGCAGCCAGACAGAAGCCTGGCCTTGGAGGGCCTCCTCACCTCCACACCCACCTGTCACCCCAGTCAGCCCCTGCCCCTGCTGCTGTGTCTGTTCGCAGGGTGGGGGTGGGGCAGGAGTCTCCCTGCCTCCAGGGAGGCGCCAACTCCAACATGGGAAGAGCATGAGATTGTGCCTGGAGCAGCAGCTGTGGCTGCAGGGGAAGGGGTGCCAGGATCACATTCTGAGGGTGTACAGGGGGCAGCTCTGTGGGGTGCTGGGGGTGAGGCTCTGCAGGCTCTCCCAAGAGTGAAGGGTTTCCTAGCAGAAGGGGGCCCTGCTGGCTCAGCCCACATCCCAGGATTCCACTCTCCAATCAGGACCTGGCAGGGCGTATCTTGTGGGGTATCCCTGTGAGAAGGAAGTGGGGTGCAGCCTGTCTCCTCAACCGGCCTGCTAGCCTGGAAGCCCAGGATGCTACAGCCCCAGGAGAGAGCTCAGCAGGGAAGGGGTTCCCCTGCCTGCCTGGGGGCACTGGCAGGCTGCAAGAGGGGGCTGCCTTCCAGGAGTCGAGGGGGGGAACAGATGCCCCGGAGCTGAGCCAGCCCAGCATGCGCAGGTATCGGTCCCACTAGACTTTCTTGGGCTTCCGGCCAACTTGGTAATAGTAGTAAATGCTGATGGCCACGAAGAGCAGGCGGCTGGCTAGGAGCACCAGGATCCCCAGCGACACCAGGCCCGTCTCAGCCAGCGTGGCAGTGACCACTGCAAGAGAAAAGCCAGGATGGGACGGGTCAGGGAGAGGCTATGCCTCCGCATCTGGGGTCCTGCCCCGCCCCCTTCAGCCTCCCTCAGGTTCCACCCAGGACTCACCCACAAACTGGACCCCGAAGTAGCAGGCTTCTGTGAGCAGCGTCCACCGGATGATGACCTTCTCAGCCGTGTAGAGTGCGTTCCACATGATCAGGGAGATACCTGCACGGGGACAGAGCTGAGGGACAGCTGACAGCCTGGTCCCCTGACCTGCGCCTCCACACCCCGGCCCACGCTCCTGAGGTGTTAGTCTATCCTCCTTGGCCTGTCTCTGCAGGGCCCCTTTGTGCAACTTCACCCTTCTGTTGTGTTTGTTTGTTTCTTTATTTTATTTATTTTGTGGCTGGCTCAGCCTGCTCTGGTGGTGGGGGCTGGCGCAGCATGTGGTGCCGGGGATCGAACCGCAGTCCCTGCAGTTGCCTGAGCTTTCCTAAGCAGGCGCTTTAGACCACTGAACCATCTCGCCGGCCCAACAACTTCACCCTTCTGGTGCCACTTGCAAAGCCCCGTGGGACGCTGAGCTGGGCCCTCCCCTCCCTGGGATGCGGTCTCTGTATCAGCAGAAATGGGGAGCCAGGCTCTGGTTCTCCCCTGGGCTGGGAGAAGTGCAGGAGGGCCTGGGGCCCCGGGACGCAAGCCACTGCAACACAGCCCTGCATTCAGCCTGGTGTCGGAAAGCTGCTGCGCACGGCCCCCAGGTGGCAGCAGACACACAGAAGTCGCCTGGGAGGCAGGGTGGAGGCGGGGAAAGGGCTCAGGCGGCGGAGAAGGAGGACCTGTGTCCCCTCGCCGCCCAGGTCCCCCAGCACTCACTGAGCAGGGCGCCCCCATACAGGCGGATCGGGGTCTTGCTGGTGACCTCAGCTCCATCGAAGACAGCATCGTAGAGCTGGTCAGGGAAGGCCAGGGCCTGCGCACAGCAGGAGGGGGCTGGAGGCCAGGCTCGGTGGGGTGGACGCCTCTTCCTGCCCCCCAGAGCCACAGCCAGGGACCTCGGGGCAGCCCAGAGCAGTGACCCCTGCCCCTCTGCCCCCAGACAGAAGAGTGCAGTTCCCAGTGCCAAGAGTCAGGCCACTATAGTGTGATCCCAAGCCGGGGCCCGTCCTAGCAGGTCCAGGGTAGCGGGGGCGGGGGCAGGGGCAGAGCCTCACCATGAGGGCAATGCCAGAGAACAGCACAGCAGACACGAACTGCCAGACCCTGCGGGGGGAAGGGAGGGGTGCGGAAGGAGGTCATGCCAGGCCCTGCCAGGTCCCCCGTCATCCCCCCCCCCCAGCCTGCCCAAGACAGCGGGTTTGGGGGAGATGACAACACTGTGGGATCCAAAGTGGGATCCCTCTGTCCCTCCTACAACCCAGCCCTACCCCCAACAAAGCAAGACCTGGCTCAGGGCTCACCTGAGCCCCAGGGGTTCCCGGACAGCAAACTTGATCTCGTTGCCCAGGACCTGGCTGATCTGTGGACACAGGAAAGGTCAGAGGCCACTGGGAGGAAGGCGGCTCCCAGTGCAGGCAGGGACCTGCCCAGGTGGCTAAGCAAGAGTTCAGTGCCTGCCAGGTGTGGGCTATGAGGCCCGTTGCTGCCACCTGCCAGCGTGGCCTCAAGAATTTAGCCTCTCTGAACCTCAGTGTCCTCATCTGTACAATGGGTGCACTGCTGCATCTAGAACTCCAGGCCAGCAAGGTTGGGCAGCTCCCCGCTCACCCAGGCCACCGTCACCCGCAGGACCCACCTTGGAGCGGTGCACCTCGCCGTCGTCATCTTCCCCACCCACACCTAAGATCTTCCGGGTCTTCAGGCGGCTCACAAGGTCCGTCTGGCTGTGCTTCTTCATGAGAGGTGGGGGCTGCTTGGCCGCCATTGTGTCCTGGATCCCGAGCCGAGGGGCTGCGGGGACAGGGCCCGGCCCAGGTCACCAGGCTGGACACATCAGCCGAGTCCTGGAGGAACCCAGCAGAGCCCAGCGTGCAGGGGTCTGCTGGGATCTGTTTAGTGACCCCCTTCCCCACCAAGCCCACCTCCCTAAGCCCCCAGGACCCCAGGAAGAGGCAGCCTGGGCGTGTTAAGCCCGGGCTTGCCTCATCTCTGCCAGCAGCAGCTACCCCGCCCGGCCCTCGCCTGCCAGAGTCTCCCACCACCCTCAGACGCCAGGGCCTGTCCTGGGCACCTACCGCGACCCAAGTGTGTGCAGGGCTCTGACACAGAGCAGAGGGAAACAGGTCCTAGCCTGTGATCACACAGTCTGAAACGAGAGACAGGCCCGGTGCAAGTCAGCGTTCCTCCATCACCATCCCGCCCATTCCAGACCCCGCGAGGCAGAGCGAGGACCTCAGTGCCCACCCCACAGCTCGGGAGCTGCACAGCCTCTTCCACAGGACTGGCCACCCAGCGCCCGGGGTGCCCAGCCATGCCGGCCTCTCAGCCCCCCAGCAGGCTGCAGAGAGGGCAGCGGTACAGCGACCACGCCACCTCTATCTTCACGCCTACCACTTCAGAACTTTAATTTTTGTTCTTTGTATACTGGGGGAGAGATCCAGCCCCTTCTCACTGAGCTACCTGCCTTGCCCAGCTCATTTTGAGATAGGGTCTCACTACGTTGTCCTGGCTGGGCTTGTGACCTGCCTGCCTCAGCCTCCCAGCATCTTGGGATTACAGGCCTACCTCATGCCTGCCAGTTCTTCAAGTAAGCAGCCAAACAGACACCAGAACAAAGAATCCCACCCAGGGAGGGGCCCATGGACAGCGGCTCTGGCCACCACGCACAGGGCTTGCTCAGGCTTGGCAAGGACGGCAGCTGTGACCGTGGGGCAGTACACGTGGGCCTCCTCTGCCCTTGGCTTCGATAAGACCAGGTACTATCTGGGTCCCCTCCCCCGACACTCCAGGCCAGGCCAGTGGCACACAAAGGTACTCAGCACCACCACGGGGGTCAGTCGTGGGGAGGCAGGGTCAGCGGCAGTGCTGAGTCACCTCAGCCCCTTTTCCCCATCCTCCTGAATCTAATCAGAAGCTGTGGTTAGCCAGCATCTCTGACCCTTCCAATGGCAGGCCAGGCTGCCTGCAAGGGCCACCAAGCTGCAGTCCTCTGGCCTGTCCCTCGGATGTCACCTGGTCCTCGCCCTTCCTCTTCCGGTCTCCCTCTTGCCTTCTCTTTTTTTTTTCCCCCTCGGTCTTTTTGAGACTGGGTTTCACCATGCGGCTCAGGCTGGTCTTGAACTCGCAATGCTCTTCCTGCCTCAGCCTCCCAGGTGCTGGGATCGCAGTGTGCACCACCACACACGGCCTCCAGCCTCTTAGCACAAACAGCCCCAGGACTCCAGCACATGCTGTGGTGCAGTTGTGCACGTCTGAGCCAGCGCCTCCAGCTCCCACGGGGCAGGCTTACCACCCCCAGATGCTAGCCCTCTCCCTAGGCTCGCCTCGCAGGCCTCTGCTGGTGATACAGAAACGAAATCGTCCAGTACAGGGCCTTTGCCAACACGTCTCCACTCAGCACCAGGCCTCTGACGTCCATCCGGGCTGCAGGGCTCCACGGCCCTCGCTGATGGATTGATTCTGCAGCACTGGGCATTGAACCCAGGGCCTTCACACTGAGCTCCAACTTGTGATCCTCCTGCCTTAGGTTCCCTGAGTGCTGGGACTATAGCTGCGCACCGCCACACCAGGCCTTGGGCTAGCCAGTTCTTAAATCAAAATAAACAGCTAAGCTGGGCGTGGTGGCGCACGCCTGTAATCCCAGCACTTGGGAGGCTGAGACAGTAGCATTGGTGCAAGTTCGAGACCAGCCTGGGCTACAAAAGTGAGCTCAAGGCCAGCCTGAACTGCACAGCGAGACCCTCTCTCAAAAAGACAAAAAAATAAAAAAATAAGTAAAAAAATAAACAGCCAAACAAATAACACAACAAAGAATGTCATTATGGATCCTACAGGGCCACACTAAGTCACTAAGTTATCTGGCCCAGGGTCAGATTCACCATCCTGCCTCAACTACCCAGAGTGCACTGCGTCACCATGCCCACAAGCTCGGCCTTTGTTTTCACCCTTTCTTTTCTTACTGAGTAGCTGACAATTCAGCCCAGACCTCCTCTTCACAGCTGGGGACCTGGGAGAGCACTTTATCTTTCCTCCTCTCAGTTTCCCCGCATGAAACTGTCAAAAGAAGTGGAGCTAGCTCAAGGGGACGCTATGATGAGAAAACCCTCGTCTCAGCTTCCACCTAGGAAACGGGCAATGCGAAGGCCAGGACTGAGGGTGTCGGGGGTGCCCCGGGCTGCTGCTCGCCTTCGGGACCGGGCCTCTCCTCCCCTGTGCCTTCTCCTGCTGGGTGGTGCCCTCAGATGGCTGAACCCATCTGCACTCGCTGGCATCCCTCAGCTGCGCCCGGGCACACAGCAGGTGCCCTGGTGGTGCAGACAGAAGGCGCAGTGGCCTTCCTAACCCCAGCTGCGGGAAGGCAGGTGTGGGCCCGAGGCACAGGTCCAACAGGGAAGGAAGCTAAGACCCACAGGGCTGGGTTGCCCAGGCCGTCTGGAAGCTGGGGGTACGGGGCAGGCAGAACTGGGCCCCTCTCTGGCTGGCTCGCCACCAGGACTCGGATGGCTTTGAACAAACTGTCACTTTCAAGCTCTAGGCAGCTTGAACAGCAGCAGGGAGAAGGCTGCCTGGGGTCACCAGGCCACCCCACCCCGCAGCACAGGCCAGGACTTCCATGGCTTCTGTCCCAGTGGAATCATGCCTAGGAGAAGCTGTATTTTTCAGGCCAAGCCAGAACACCTGAGAGCAGGGACACCCCAAGAGCCAACCTCTCAAATCCCTGCTGTGGCCTCAAAGGACATCTCCGTGTAACTGCCAGAGACAGGGAAGCTGAGCCAGGCAAGGGCCCTGCAGGTGAGCCAGGCTAGGAAGGAAGGGACCCATAGGAGTGCCACATCAGCAAAGGCTGCCCAGGCAGGGCTGGGCTGTCCTTCTTTCAGTTTTTTGGGGTTTTTTTTTTGTTTTGTTTTGCAGGACCGCGGTTCAAACTCACGATCTTGCACTTTCCAGGCAGGCACTTGTGCCAAGGTGCTATCTCCCCAACCCCTGGGCTGTCCTTAACGACTAGAAAAACTTGGGCTCAGAGCCACTCTTTCCTTGCACTGCTCTGTGACCTCAGGAAAGTCACTTAACCTCTCTGAGCCCACACAGCACCTCTGTGAAACACACCACGGCTGGTACTCAGCTCACAGTCTGTGATTTGGAGTAATGATACCAGCTGTGAGAGGCACACTCCCAGTATGTTCCCCAGGAAGCACTGTGGTCTGTGACATAAACGGGTGCCTGCCAAGCTGGACCCCGGGCAGCATCGCTTCCTTGCAGACCCTGAGGACTTCCCCCAGGTCCCGATCCTTCTGGGAAGCCTGGTTTCCATAGAAACGGAGGGAGACACTGGCCGGAAGGAGCAGCTTAGCAGCCATGCAGGGGAGGGAGGGAGGAAGGCAGGCAGGGAGGGACTGAACCTCCACTGGCCACCAGCCGCCACTGTCCCGGTGACTCGGGGGTCAATGTGCTGACCACCTCTGCCAGGAGCCATTTCTGTTCCAAAGCAGGCTGATGACAAAAGCAGCAACTGCCCCTCCCCAGCTGGTGTCAACCCCTGTCCTCAGCTCCCCACATCTGTCTCAGGGCTGGAGGGGGAAGCTATGTGCATGCGCACACCAGAGGTACCCCTGTGACCGCCACAGAAGAGAACGGCTGTGCTTACCCCCACTTTACAGATAAGAAAACTGAGGCACAACAACACACTCAAGTGTACAAGCCAAGTCAACGGAAAAGAGTGCTTTAAGTGGGTGTCTTGGGAGGATGGGGATGTGTGTGTGCGTGTATGCACACGCGTGGTGGTGCTGGCGGGAAAGGAGGGCACTCCTCGGTGAACTTGACCTCCCCATCTCACAACACCGCCCACCCCCCAGCCCGCAGCCCTGGGGTCCAGCGGCCCCAGGCCAAGGCCCTGGCAAGGACTGCAGCTCAGGCCTATTGTTCTGTTATCGCAAGGCATAAAATAGCTGGAAATGGGTCCGGGCCAGGCAGTACCCAGCAGAGGGGGCAGCAGCGAGGGAGGGAGCCAGGAGAGCCTGGCCAGAGTCGGGGGCAGAAGGCGCCCCAGCGCTCGCAGCACGGAGTTGGGGCTCTAGACCTACATCTACACCCTAGTGGGGCCTGCCACCCCAACTCAGCAGGGGGACCTCACTGCCAGGGTGTCACCCTGAGGCCATGTCTGGTTCACACACAGCGTAGCCAGGGCCTAGGGGCCCAACCTGTTGTCCAGGACACCAACCCCAAGTGGGGGAGGGGCTGTGAGAGGTCAGGAGGCTCAGGGTGCTGTCCAACTGCAGCCGCACGCCCCCACAGCTGCCTATGGGGACAGGCCCGGGAGTGCGTGCTGCGGCCAGGATGCTGCAAGCAGCCAGGGCGACAGAGGACAGCAACAGGGTGCAAGAGGACACAGTCAGGGTCCAGCCCTGGGAGGACACTGCAGAGTCCAAGAAAGGCTTCCAGCCTCCCCCACTCCCTAGGACATCCAGGAGCACGACCCGGGGAGGTAGGAGCGCAGGGTTTGTCCTGACTCAGAGCTTCAGTATGGTGGCGACCACCGCTAGGCTCTGGGTCACTGGCCAGGCAGGGCCAGTCTTCTGAACTCAGTGTCCTTGTTTAAAAATGTAGGGTGTGGTCTCCAGTCCTGGGGCTCCAACCTCAGAAACCTCTGGCCACCTGTGCAGGCCCCACGTCCAGCCACCCCGTCCTCTGCCCACCCCCACCCCGACAGTTCTGTCCTTTCGGTTCTCTTCCTCGTGATCTCCAGAAGGCAAGAGACAAAAGCCCAACTTTCCTCACAAGCTTCGGCAAAGGCCACCTCACACACACACCGCTGTTCCCTGCTGAGGGGACGGAGGACAGGGCAGGACACCCTGAGTCTCCCCACCCAGAAGGGACCCGAGGGCCTTTCCTATCCCGACTGTCACTCCAAAGCAGCAGGCGCAAGGAGATTTCCTGTCCTTTTCAACTCAGCCTTCCCTCAGCCCAGTGTACATGTCAGGGCCCTCCAGGGACATTCTGGATCCTGGATCCTGTAGGAACAGGGCTCCTGGGAGAAGTGGCAGTATCAGCAGCACCTCACCTCCCCCACACCCTGCCTCCCTGCTGGCCAGGAGAGGGGACAGGGAATTTCCTTGAAGAGAAGCTCTGCTAAGTTGAGCCAATTTTTTTCAGAAGCTAGTGAGGAACTGTCTTCTGGCCACACCCAGACAGGAGTGGAAGTCTCACTGTGCTTTTCCGAGGCCAAAGTGGAGTACCACCCCCGTCTGGGACTGAGCATCTCCCCACATTTAGGCTTGCTGATCAGGTGACCACTTAAAAGGTCCGTGCTTACCTCCCACTCTTTCCCTATCCACTGTGTGTCTCTGTACCTCGGTGCTGTGTCTCAGTTTGCATATCTGTTAAATGGGTGTGACAGTGACACCTGTCTCACAGATGAGCCACATACACAAACACGTTTTATAGTAAAGGCTCACTGACAGCGTTGCCACTGTTATTCTCAAAACAAGAGATTCAACTTGC
The DNA here is from genome assembly GCA_004027915.1 of Capromys pilorides. NCBI lineage: Eukaryota > Metazoa > Chordata > Mammalia > Rodentia > Capromyidae > Capromys > Capromys pilorides. The sequence continues at coordinate 17,171 of PVKN010011784.1, forward strand.
TTGCCTCAGTTTCCCCTGGACCAAACCAGCTTCTGAGCCAGTCACCTTCTGAGAAGTCTGTGCCTGTGCAGAATGGACAGCTTAGAAGGGAGTGGCCACAGGACAGAGGTGTCAGGAGCACAGGGCTGTCCACTCGAGTACATGGCTGCAGGTGGGCAGGGAGAACACAGGGCAGGCCTGGGAGACCTGGAACCCCCAGGACACAGCCGGGGCCGCTGCCCTGCAGGTCCCAGCAGAGGCCTGACCCTGGGGGATGCGTCCAGTACTCGGGTGAGCTGCTGAGATCCAGGGTCCCAGGAAAGCATGGTGGGCTAGAAGTCAGAATCACACTCCTGGACTGTCCTCTGAGTATCACTGCCATGTCTGTGAAATGGGAGGGTTCCCTTCCTTCCCTGCCAGCCCAGTGTCGGCTCCCTTCCCCTCCCCCTTCTCTACCCCCAGCCCCAGGCCCTCTGCACACGCCATTCTGCAGCACCTCTCTCCTACAGCTTCCCCACACAGCTTGCTCCTCCAAAGCTTTAGCTCAGAGTCACCTCCACATGGAGCCTTCCTGATCGCCTTAACAGGGCAGCCCCCTCTCTGGCCCCCAACACTCTACGGTTCCTCTCCTCTACCAGAACACTACACAATTGGTTTGCTGGCTACTTATTTGTCTCTTTCTCAGCCCCTGTGTCAGCTCCCTGGGAACAAGAGACCATATCCCTTAGTGCCTGGAAAGGGGCTGGCACGTTGCTCAAGGAAGTAATTTTGGAGGTGGTGCTCCCCAGTATTTTGCTGCATAGGTAAAAATAAAGCACAACCCAAGGCTAGTGGGTGAATACACGGAGAGGTTCATCCCACCTCTCCCATCCTCATGGAGGTGCCCTTTGTCACAGAGGGGAAACCGTGAAAACTCAGGAATGGGACAGACTAGGGGAGGGAGGGGTGATCCTCCAGCTTCTGCAGAGATCGGTCAGACGGTAACCCTGCAGGAGGGGACGGCCACCTTCGGCCACCTTCGCAAATCCTCAAGCCTGCAGGCTGAGGGCAGAAGAAAAGCCGGGGCGGGGGGCAGGGGGGCCTGGTTCTTGGGACGCTTTGGCCAAGGAGATCCTTGGGGGTCGGGGAGGGAGTCCATTCACGGAAGAGACAATGGAGAGCGCGAGGTATTCTTGCTTTCTAAACCCCAAACCTTCCTCTCCTTCTCTGCAGCTAAGGGACAAGCAGTGACCTCTTCTGTGTTTTTCACCAAAGCGACCCCAGCATCCCTGAGATCAGCGGGCCGTTGGTCGCCGCCCCCTCCCCACAGGCCACCAGTGGGGATCTCCGGGCTACTGTGTGGGCTCTCATCTTGCCGCCCCGGGACTTCTACCCGCAGGCCAGAAAGTTTGTCTAAAGAGAAACCAAACAGGAAGCAAGGGCGGTGGCGGTGGGGCTGGGGAGGCCTCGGTCATCTGCGCAGGGCTTAGGGGAGCCCTGGGTTCTCGGCCTCCCCGCCTCCTGCCCCCGCCTGCGGCGCTCGACCAAGAAATCCTCGGCCCCTGGACGTCGAGGAGGACGCGGTGGCAGCGCGCGACAGGGTGGGGGCGAGGGAGGGGACCAAGGGAAGAAAGCGAGGGAAGGGGACCCCAGCGAGGCCGGCCGGGGGTCGATCTACCCAGTTCTTTGCCGCGCCCCCCGGGTGGGTGCTAGCGTTTCCGCGTGCTGCTCGGGCCCCAGGCCATCCTACGCCATGCCCACGGCCCCACGCGGCTCCCTTTCCGCTGATCGAGCGGCTAGAAAGAGGGTCGTCGCGCTGCACCTGCGCCTCCTGCCCACCCCGGGCTGGGGTTCAGGCGCGCCTGGTTCTCTGCTACCTCCCCTCCAGTTCCGGCACCCGGGTCGCGCCCGGCCTGCCCCTCCCCCTCCAAGCTCCCTTACCTCCCGGCTCTAGACACTCCCCCACTTTCTGATCCTGGGGCTCCTCCAGCCTGGCAGCCGCCCCCACACCGGCAGGTCAAGCCAGACTTGGGGGAGGCGGGAACTCCGCCACCGCCTCACTCCGCGGCCCAGCGGGGGCGCAGCCCCGGGAACTCGCAAGTTTGCACCGCGCGCTCCTCAGACCGGGAAACAAAGGCGGGAGGGGGTGCGGCGGGAGAGGGGGAGGGGACCGAGAACCGCGAACCGTTCGGCAGGGCGGAGACCCCGACCGGCCGGAGCAAACTGCTTCAGGCTGTATCCAGCTCCGAAAGAGTGCTCGACCCCGAGGGTCCATAAATAGTCCCCGAAAAAGAAGGCGGCGGAGGCAGAAGCATGGAGAGGGGAAACCGAGTCGGGGGAGCGAGGCGCGCAAGGGACAGCGGACGGCGTCCCGCGCGGCCGGGAGCTCCCGCAGGTGCCCCGCTGTCACGGAGCCCGCCTGCGAGTGCGGGGACCTCGCTGTCCGCACGCCAAAGGAGCCCACGGGCTGCGTGCGCAGCGCAGGCAGTGCCGCCAGAGGCGGGCAAGTGTGAGGTGCGCGGTGGCGCCGGGGCGCGGACTTACGTTTCCAGCGCGGAGGTCCCCGAGCTCTCGGGGTCGACGGCCGTGCGGGGCAGACCTGCGGCCCTCAGCACCTCACATCGCGCCGCCGCGCCGGGCAGCCAGGGCAGGGCAGGACGGGCTGGACTCCTGCGCCTCCGGGCTCGCGGGAGTCAAGCGGCCCCGCAGGTCCCTCCTCTAGTTCGGCGCGCAAGCCAATGGCGCACCGTCCCCTCCCACGCGCCGGGCTGCCTCGCCCCCGAGGTGGCCGCCGGGGAGGGCGCAGAGGGGTTGGTGGACTGCGAGCCTGGAGCTGCGGCCGAATCTTTCCTGGAGCTGCCTGCGGGAGGCGCAACCTCGCGCCGGAAGCACTTGGGACCTGAGCCGGGACAGAAAGGGACACCGTGGCCCATTGGCCACGCAGCCCTCCCCGGGAGCACTGTCTTGGCAAGTTCTTCAGACAGCACCCCTCTCCCAGAACTGTCAACGCCCCTCAAATTGGCAGATCACCCTGTCTTCAGTAACCTGGCCTAGGCCACGTCTGCAACGGAAAGGACAGCTTTGGGTAGCGACTGCCAAGTGTGAAACAACGCAGTTGTGACAATGGTCACCGTTTGCTGAGACCTTACGCGGTGCCAAATGCCTAGAGCTTAAGGAAGTCTGAATGTGAAGTCATCCGCAAGCACTACAGCCTAGGAGGTCAATAGAATTAGTCCCACCTTACAAACAGCGCGCATTGGCGCTTGATTTCATTTGCTTCAGGCTTTAGTCTGCCACTACCACCTCCTGTCTCCACCCTAAAATCCAACCACACCGATGTTGACATAGCTGTAATAATTTGAACCGTCACTCGACTGATTTTATCTGGTGCTCTTGTGGCTCATGGGGGGCACAGCTGCCAGGCTTTTTATCTGTGCACCTGCTGTTGGGGTGTGGCTGGGGTTGGGGGCTCCCAGGCTCTCCAGGCTCCTATAAACACCTCTGTCGGATTCCAGGCTTGAGTCATTTCCATGCGGCTAAAAAAAAATATGCATGCCCTCTTTGCCACCACTGGGATCTCGTCACCTGGTCTGATGGCAGTCATAGTGGCCCTGGAGGGGGCTGGGCAGAGGAAAGAGAGCAGGGCTGGGAATGACATGCTCTGTATCACCATATCACGCCCTGAGGAAGTGGAATGGGGAGAAGGTGAGGCAACCAGATGGGCCTGGAACTGGGTCTGCGCCAGTTCCTCCAGGGCTAAGGAGCAGGCCTGAGACAGCTGCTGGTTCCACACCTGTCTCTGCCTGTGCCTGTTAAGGACAACGCAGCCTTGGGCAAGCAGGTTGGCAAACCTCTCCACAGCCTGTTTCCCCATCTACAAAGTGGGAGTGGCCTGCCACAGGAAGCCCCTACTCTTGTTGGGAGAGTTCACACTAACAGTCACAGCCCAGGCTCACGGAGCACAGACTCCATGCCAGTCCCTGAGCACTGGTGTGCCCTGCAGACAGCTCTGTGCCTCGCTGAGCCGGACCTGGCGGGTGCTTTGCAAGGAAGTAGGAGCAATGCCTGGCTCCCCGTGAGCGCTCAATGACTGTCCCCCAACCTAATTACCAAAGTGGCTAAGCTCAAAACCCACCACGCCACCAGCTCTGCTCACAGCCAAAGCCAAGGGGAGGGACTTCGGGAGAAAGCGGCAGGGAGCTTCCT
>PVKN010011785.1:0-21333 GCA_004027915.1 Capromys pilorides
GTATTGATGTTCTCAAGTATTTGGCTACTAATTTCTCAGGCCTTGTCTTATTACCACATAAAAATATTTCTGCTTCTGAGAGGTAAAGGAAGAATCCATGATATTAATATTATACCACTGAAGACATATACCCAAGAAAGGAAATTTATAGAACTTCGTTGGAAATGTACTTTCCAGGTTAAATGCTCATTTCCCTGAAATCAACCTAATTTCAACTTTTATTTGGCTTGGGCCCCATAAGTGACTGGAAAAGGAGAAGGGTTTTCTGGCTTTGAAGTTTTGGATTTTGTCCCTTATGGGTTCTGTTATGCCAGGTGGACGTCCATCTGCCCATCTATAAAATATAGAGCTACTGGTTTGAGCCTACTACCTACCTCATAGGCATGCTGTAATTGTTTAATGAAAACTGCACTGAACTCATTGGCAAGGGTGGAAGGTGGTGGTGATGGCGGTGGAGGGCTTCTCTTGACAAACAGAAATCTATTTCCAAAATGTTTTCTTCACTGGGTCTTTGGATCCGATTATAAAAGTCCAGGCTACCTAGTGGCTGGGGATTTATAGACAGCCAGTGGTAGAAGCACATTCAAGTACACTCAAATCCTAAACAAACACAGATGCACACATGAGGTTATGAATTGCCTGACAACAGCACAGCCTGTACCTGGGAGTGGATGGGAGTGGCTGGTTTTTCACAGCTCTATTCTCACTTTCTACCATCCAGTTGAGACTTAAACTGCCTGAACTGGCCAGCAGAGTAATGATAATCCTTTATAAAACTCTTAACAGTCCTCCAAAGGCCAAGAAAATTAGGAACAGATTGTCTGAAATTGGGTCTACAACGGACTTTAGAATTCTTTTAAAGCTTTTTCTTTTGGCGGTGCTAGGAATTGAACCCAGGATTTTATGCAAACTACCACTGAGCCACAACTCCAGCCCTGGTGATTTTAAAGTCTTATCTAGCTTTCCATAGATACCATACACTCATCAGAAGGATAGGAGCTAGTTATTTGTTAGCTATGTGTATTAACTTCTATGATTTCCTATAGCTTTGAGGAGATTCTCTGGAAGTAGTTAAAATTTGGGGGCATCTGAGAACTGTCCAGGGCTTACTCGTATAGGAGCAGACACCCCTGAAGGATAAACCCATAATACAGACCCGTAATACAGAGGCCAATGATGAAAGAATCTGACTTTTTGGCTTTTATTAATTCTTTCTTCATTAAGTCCACACAAAGCTCAAATGAGAGGAAACTCAAGTGATGACAATGAAACATTTTGATTTGGGATGATCTACACTGATGGACTCTTCTCCCGAATTCACTGAGTGGTTGCTCAACCGTCTGCTGGACACTCACTGACACTGGCCATCTCCTGTTACCCCTTGGCAGAAGAACTCTTCCCTACATGTTCCTGTCTTGCACAATGGAAATGGTACCCATAAGGTCTCAATCAAATTGTCATGTGAATTATTTTACATCGGATGAAGAGGATAAAAATAAACTGGATTGGGATTGGAAAAACCATTCCACAGCACCAACCTCAAGCAGTCTGATCTGTGGACATTCCGGCATGGTTTCATGTACTTGCTAACCTATCATTGAATCCTCCTTTTGATGGAGACTCAGGCCACGCTTCTATTGCCCAACTCTTGTTACCACTTGGGAGGTTGTTGCGGTTGGTTTGTTTTTAATATCTTGCCCAATCTTTCCGTTTTTAGTTCCAGATTATTGCTTTCAACCACTTTCAACTCTCCCATTCTTTGCAGAATGACACAGTACTATATACAATGTTGCTCAAGTATTTTTTTTTTTTTTTAATCTCATTCCAGGGTGGCTGCATCATATTCATGGACTTCACAAAAACTGCAGGAGGAAGATTGTTATACAACTTCTTTTATCTTCTTAAGGGCCTATTTCCAAGAGTTCACAGTGACGATCACATGGATTCCTCATGAGGGTCATGGGATGTAGGTGACACTAAGTGCTTCTTTGGATAGACAAGGAAACTGAAGGAAAGAAGGATTAATGAGCCACCCAGGCACCATCCCATAAGTAATGAAGCCAGTCATTTGAGTCTAGGTTCAACTAACTCCAAAACCCCTTTCCCTTTATTGCACAACTGCCCCCCTTTTCATCTGTCTTGATGGAGTTCTATACATGTTTTCCTTTATCCATCTTTCAAAATTGTCCTCTCAAGACTGGGTATAGTGGTGCACACCTGTAATCCCAGTGTCAGGGAGGCTAAAAAAGGAGGATCACTGAGTCTGAGCTGTGTAGTGAGATCTTGTACTGAATAGACACACACACACACACACACACACACACACACACACATACACACACACACGCGCGCGCGCACACATACACACACACCCCAAACTGTGCTATCCTTCCAGCTTCCGAATTTACATTCTAAACATGATTCTCATAAACTGTGCTTTCATTAGAGTTCTTCCCATTGCCAGCTTCCATTTTACACTGAAAAAGGATGTAGTTTGATCAGACATGCCCGGCACCTGCTTCCGTCCTCCACGTGGGCACGTGGGTGAATCCTGTCTTGCATTACCTGTGCTTAGTTGCTTTCAGCTAAAGTTCACTCCTAACACAGCGTCCACAGGGACCTTAGGAAATTTATTAAAATAAGTACACATGATTCAATCTTAATCCTAAGCAAACGTGTTCATCTTTTACTCAGAGAATATTTGTGAATATAATTAAATCTACACTTCCTACCAGCCTCCTTTGCTATTCAAGGCCTTTTTGCAGCATCACATAATTTCATGTGTTCTTTACTTTACTTTATGTTGGAGATGGTTGTGTCTTCATGTGATTACACAGAACTATCTTCCTTTACCTTTTCAAATATGAATTGTTTCTTCTTTTTCAATCCATATCACACAGTTCTCACACTTTACTGCCTATATGGGTGGATAACAAAGATAGAAAACTATCATGTATATTCCAAGTGAAATTTAATGATCACTTTCAGCCACGCGGTGTGAGTGGTTGTAAGGTAGTGGCTACTCTATAGCTTTTTTCAGATGTATTTGGTTTTTTTTTGCAACATATTTTAGTTTGTTGAAATCAGGGTGCAACTCTGCCTATCTGACTTACTCACATGAATCTGACTTTATTGGTGGCTTCGCGAGTGACGCACATACTTGAGTCAGCTTGTTATTGTAATTATGTCCAACAAGGGCAAAATCTAATGTTGAGAAAGTGACAAAATCCCAAAAATGATATTTCTGTAATCATCTCCAGATTTATTTTTATTAATTCATAGCATTTTAAAGTAATATCTGCCTTATTCTATGAACAGCTGCATAAATAATTTAAAAATGTCCCAGAATTTAGAAATGTCCCAAATATCTTTCCTTATTGGTGTAATTTTATTTTAATAAAGTGGCACTAACACAGGTGTAGCTAGTGTTTTTATGGTGGTACTATAGGGCTCAAACTAGTTTTCTGTTAAATAACTGAGTATTGTGGAACTTTAAAATCAAGTAGATGGAACTATGGGTCTTCAGTCTCTTTATGTGATTAAGTAATTTCTTCCCACTACAAGAGTGTACTTGAGTTTATGCAATTGTTTCATGTAAGTGACCTAGTACGATTACCTAATGGGGAGAGAGAGAGAGAGAGAAAAAGAGAGAGAGAGAGAGAGAGAGAGAGAGAGAGAGAGAGAGAGAGAGATGATGAGTGCTATAAGCTAAACCTGAAGTATTTCATAAACACCCATGAGATAAAGGCTTGATAAAATTCAAGCTTGATACCTTAAGGCAATAGTGAATAAATTGGGCTTTATGGAAGGTCTTTTGGCCATTCAATGTGTGCTTTTGATACCTATCAGTCTCACATTACTTTGCTTTGCATCGTCTTGCAATTGTTGTATTGCTATTTCCAAATTCCTCATCATTCTTAGGAGACCCTTCCTTTCGTGCTCACCAGCTGCAATGCTGTCTTCAAGGTCTGAAGTTCCAGCTTTTGTTTTGTCTAAGCAGCATTTCCAGCATTCAATGGAATTCTTATTGTCCTGGATGTCTTTTTGAATCTGTTTTATGCATTCTAGTTCTTCTCTGTGTTATTCATTCATGTTTCCATAATTTTCCTATCCCCATTTATCTTTTATCTATGTCTTCCTTAGAAGTATTGAGTCTCTAAAGGCTTCCAAGTCTCCCTGGCGACATTCAGGGTGAGGACCAAAGGTGTGCTTTTGAAGTGTCTTTCTCCTTGCTTGTCTTTTTCTTTGTCACGCGTTGAGTGATTTTGCTACACCATGCACTCTCACTCTGAGTAAGATCTTAGAGTGCTGGACCCAACAGCTCATAGACAAGAACCTCTGAAAGCATGAATCAAAATAAAACTTTGTGTTTTATAAATTGATTACCTCTGGTATTTGTGACAGTAACAGAAAACTGACTAGCACAATGAATCATTAAAAGTTAAATGATAAAAATGTGCATAGATTAAATTAATAGCAAAAGTAAAAAAAATATTCAACACACTACTTCCTAATTATTTCTTACACATAACTATTACCTATGCTCTTGGGGGTATCTATGTCTATTGTACCTATGTAGTTGAAAAACTATGCTTGACAATATATTACTTTGCTTTTGGTGAACACACATTGCTTCCTATACATTAGCTATATTGGTAGTATTTACCACATTGAAATCAGAAATCATTTCAGTCATCCAATCAAATGTTTCCCCATACATCACCATACAGGGCCACATATAAAAGAGAAAAGACAGAAAAGCAGAAATTATTTGTTACAGTTTGTGTCTAGGTGTCTCCCAAAATCTCACATAGCCATGGGGTGGCTTCTGGAGTTTGTAATTGGTTCTTGATCCAATGCTGGGATCATAGGTGTAAGTGCCCTGGGGCAGACACTCTGCATTCCAGTAAAAGAAGGACAGAGAGGCCCACTAGCTGCCTAAGCTGCAGTCACTCTTTCTGCTCTCTGCCTGTGCCATGAAAGATTGCTCTTGGCCATGTGTTGTTCTGCCTGGGAGCCAGGTGAGTACACACTGAAACCTCCAGGAACTGTGATCTAAATAAACCTTTCCTTACTTCATTCTGAGTGTTGGGTATTTGCCCCAGCAACAAGAGAAGAGTAACTAAGACACTATTCTAGACAATAAAGTTGTTTGGCTGAGACAGACAACTCTCTTGAGGAGTAGGGACAAAGAAACCTGGAGATGTGTTATAGATTTGGAGGCCTGCAAAGATAGAAAAAACTTATAGAATATTTCCTCAAACAACCAGATTCTCCAAATAAGAAAACAGCCTGCACATAGGGGTAATATTATTAAAATTGCCTAACAAACAAGTGGCAGACAGGGCTTAAATTCTAGTACTCTTTTAAAACTACTTTAAAGAGAATAAAAAATATAAGAACATTAAAAATGATATGGACTGGCAAAACAAGATGATAGGAAATCAACAAAGGTTGTTATGTTGTATACTGTTACCTTCAAAGTAGTTGTTCATATTACCAGATAATATTACCAGATATAGGTATGAAAAGAAAAAAAGAAAAAAATTATCTTATTAGATAAGATAATTGCATTACTAATTTCTATTGTTTTATTGCAAGGAACAGGCTAGTAATCTTTTTAAACTACACAACACACAAGTTTTTCTTCTCTTTAACTCATTTCATTGGAATTGTCCAAGAGCAATAACCATTCTAATTCTGTGCTTTGCTCATGACAGGTTGTGAGTAAAAGCTTCTCAACTGACTCCCAAAGAATAACTTTGGAGCAGATTTAAAAAGAAGAAGCTTTTGCAAATAAACCACTGCTGTGCTGGCTAAATGGCATTTCTGCTCTCTAAAGCATGCAGACCTCTTAGTCCAAATGGTTGACACTTATGTTTCAGCCTTTGGCAAACAGATTATGTTGCAAAGTGGGCAAGGATACGTAGTGAAGTAGATGTTTCCGAACTTGATTCCAGAACTCCAGGGGACCACTGGAGGTATTTCTAGGACCATAGCATTGGGGGGTGGAAAGCGTGGGAAAAACAGGGTAAAAGGGTGAGATCTTCCCATCCCACTCACTTCTCCCTCAAATGACCAGTTCCACACTTTAAATATTGTATTTCCGTGTTACAATATTCAGAAAGAGTTTTCTGTTAACGGAGCTTTGAAAGGATTTGTACTTGGGAGTGTAGAATTGTCTTTGAAATCAGCCAGTCTTTGAATAAAATAAGTAGCATAACCTTCGATAAACTGATGGACTTCTATACCTTGAAAAGTGTGTAGAAAGAGAACTACAAACTAGAGATTTTGTGAGATGAAAAGAAATAAAGACATAAGGCTTTTAGCACTGTCTTTGGAATATGGAAGATAGTATTTTTATAGTAGTAAGTGTGGCTCTTCTACAAATTCCCCAAGGATCTTAAGCATGCTAGCCTAATCTCCAAATAGTTGCTTTCAAAATCAGCACCATCAACTTAACCAACCTTAAGGTTTCATGCAAGGATATTTGATGGTGTATTAACTTTTAGACTGAAGTAATGGAAACTTTCAATCCAAACCAGAGACAATACTGGCAACAATAATAATTTACCTTTGGCTTTCACCAGCTCTTCCCATTTGTCTCATTTGAATTTCAAAATAACCTGAGTCAAAGGGAAAATAGCAGCAGCTCCATTCCGTAAATTAGAAAATGGAAGGAAGCACCGGAATGAAATAACCTCTTCATGACATCCATGTTCAGTCTTACTCTCGTTTTCTTTGCTTCTGGGTTGCTTGGTTACAAAGTTGGACTTACTGCTATTCTTATTTACACAGCCAGTCTCACCCTATACCCATGAATGGTGTTCACCCAGTAAGCATTTAAATAAATTGATGTTGAAATCTCACCCATCCCACATGACCTATGAGGCCTTCTTGAATTTTCTTTTTGGTGAGAACTAAAAATTCTCCCCGCTTCTACTTCTCCTCCTGCAATTCCTCCTTTCCCTGAACAGTGCTCTGAGGCTTGGTATCTCAACAGAAGTTCCTGCTTCTTAGAGTATTTCCTGTTTTGTCTTACAATTCTGGTTGAAATCATTCGACTGAAATGAAATGAATTGGAAATGATGATAATTTTGGATGTGGTCCACATGCTTCTTTGCTTCACGTCTCTATATAACTTCCTATCCATTCATATCTGACCGTCTTGAAGACCCCTTTTGGTGTTCTCTTGGGCTTCAAGAAAGCCACTCCTCACTGTTCTGTGTCAAATGTGCTCAGCAGCAAGTTAAGTCCAGAATGCACAGTCAGAGCTTTTTTTTTTTTATACAGTCAGAGCTTTGAAGATCTTCTGCCAAGGAAAGACAACTGCTAACCACTAAGAAAACTGGAAATAGCAAGGAGAAATATGATTAATTCCTGAATTATAGGATCCCTATATTGGTGAATAATATTCAAATATAAGTGAGGGCTCAGGCATTTCTCTAAGTATTCTAGGTGAGAGAAGGAGTACACACTAGAGAAGAAAAGAATAAGATATTTTAGCAAAATAATGTCTTAGGAAGAAAGAGGTGTGTGTGTGTGTGTGTGTGTGCGTGTGTGTGTGTGTGCAGGATACACAGAGGATGTTAACTGAGGTGGTGACATGTAAGGGAAGAAATAGAGGCCATGATATGAGCAGAGAGTGGAGAAGGATAATGAAGAGCTTTGCAAAGATGGAAACTTGGAATTTCCAAGATATGGAGGGATTAGAGCAGTTAATGTGGTTAGAACTGAAGTTTGGAACCAACACAGACAAAAAAAAAAATTACTCAAAGCATGTTGGATAGGATCAGAGAAAGAATAAGTGAGATGAAAGGAAGGGAAATTGAGTCATACTTCCCATTCCCAATACTCACTGCGAAAGGAAATTGGGCACACAGCAGAGTTTAAAAGGAACCCTTGACTGGGTACATTAAATGAGAGTGAAACCCCTTTTCTCCCACTCCTGTTTGAAAATATAAACAACATGCAAATTAAAGTTAAAAAAAATATTCCTGTGTCACGTTGAGAAATCTCTGTTCTTTCTGTTGTTATGACTCACTTTGGGACTATTCTTACAAGAATGCAATTTGCTGGGATGGGCAGACCTGCTGGGGAAGAAAACAGACCTTCTCTGGAATGTTTATCCATTCTTTGGACCATAGGTTTTTTTTTTCCCCTTGCAAAGGTCTCCTTTTTATAGACCCAGTCTAGGTTTAAAGAGAAGAAAACATCTCAGCTATTCCAGAATAACTTGTTTGCAGAACACAAGGCACCTTGAAACAATCCACAGACACACAATGAATGAGGCTCAACATTGACGTAAACTTTGTTTCCCTCCTTCCAGTCTTCCTGAGTGGATGAAGATGGACAGCATAGGCTGGAGATGGTGTAGGGTGACGGACAGACATTCTTGGTAGTGATCAGGAATAACAGTTGAAGCAAAAAGCAATAGGTAAGGAAGATACATAATCCTATCTTTAAGCACAGGAAAGAATTAAGGCCTTGTGCTTCAAGAGTAATGCTGCCACTGTTGAGTATCTCCATGAGGGCCCAAGATGTAGAAGTTGGGGGAGTTGGGTCTATTACTTCAAAATGTTAGCTTTGTTCCATAACCCTAAAATTGACATGGAAAGTTTTGTGTCAAATAGAGAAATAAAACCTAACCTACTTTTCTGTAAGCTTGCAGGTTGTGCTGAGAGACTGGTGCACTGACTTTTCCTTTCCATGGTCCTTTGTGAGATGGGATGGGACTTTAGGTTTTATTTCTTAGGTTTGGAACATGGAATCCTCACATGCTGTATGAGGAGCTGCAGCTAAAAACATGAAGAAAGAAAGATCAGAGTTTGTTTGATGTGCATGACTTTATCTTCTGTCTCTAGAGAGAAATCCATGGGTATTGTGACTGTTTACAAAAAGAAAGAATGCATTCAGTAATAGGAGGGATGTGGAGGTAGGCAAGAGAGGGTGTCAGAGATGGGGGTTCAGAGAGACTATATGGTGGACTCCCCAGAGCTGAGGCACTTGTTGGGTAGACACTGGTACATGAGGTCTGCCTGTGGGGCTCCTGAGGCAAAGAGCTGGAGGCAAGGTGGTGATATTTCAAATGGCAACAAAGCGATGCCAATTATTTACTTTATTTTGACATCAATTTAAGTTTGAGGAAATCCCACTTTCAAAAGATGATAACCCACATCATTTCCTAATTTTTTTTGGAAGCCAACCTTACTTCAAATATCCTCCGCCCATCTTAAGTACCCTCTACAGCATATTAAGGAAAACAAGTAAACTAGCATTTGTAAATGTTTCACATGAGTGTCTGTGTTTTACCAGCTTTGTACATCTTCACAATGACCTCATTTCAAATGTAGTTTCAGATCATACAGAGAATTAACTTTGGAAGCTCCCTGGAAAGCAACTCAAAGGGGTACTGAACCGTCTGTCTCAGAGAGCTCGAGTGTAACACTGACGAAGCTCCCTAGTGGCCTTTGAGAACAGATGTGAAATTTATACTGAGGACCATGGACAGAGAGCACAGTGGGTACAGGCAGGTTGTCCAAAGCCAGCCTCCTGAATGAAAGTGGAGATAATATCTGAGTTGGAATTTCAGTGATGGCTGTTTCTCCCTTGGGCATTTTTATGGTTCAGGGTAACAGCAGAGAGGGAGTTAGTGAACAATAGCTAAAGATTCTTCTCATGTGGACTGAGAAAGCCAAACAGCCCAAGGGAAGAATGCTGGGAAAATCCTCACGGTAGTTCGTGGGCCAGAAGACTGCTGTCTGCATTTATGATTTACTTCATTGATCAATGATTTCTGTTCCTGTAAAGAAGAAAATCTCATGTTGTTGCTAGATTTGAGTTCACCATTTGATTTTTCTCCAGTGAGATTTCAAGTTGTTGCATATAGGGCAGACTTTATAATTATTTTAAAGTAACCTCATGGGAGCCAGGGTGATAGCTCAGTAGAACAAGCACTTGCCTGGCAAGTGCAAGGTCCTAAGTTCAATTCCCAGTACCACTAAAAAATAAAAAATAAAAAATAAAAATAATAATAACTGAATGAGAGCTAGGGTAAGATGAGATTCGTAGAAGTCTCTGGGTCTATTTCTTGGTCAATTAACTTAAATTTAAAAGTTGAGCAGCTAAATCAAAGATTGAATTAACTCACAATTTTAGGAAGTTAGGCTCACAAATCTGTAAAAATATCTCAGCTTGCTTTGATCACACAAGGAAAGTGAATTTCATTTTTTCTTTTTCTTTTTTCTTTTTTTTTTTAGCAGTTTGTTTTGCAATCTGAATTTTTTGGACTTCACTTTGAAAAAGGTTGAAATAAAAAGCATGGCAGTGAACCCAAGTTAAGAAGGTTAACAATTAGTCATAACTTTAATAGATGGGACAATTACACCATCTCTACCTTTCAAAAATAACCACGTTTTTAATTAGATTTTAATCATAAAGGTCAAAAGTAGTTTAAGTTTAGAAAACTCAGGAAAAACAGTCCGTTTTGGCAAAACGGTTTCCTTTCCAATGTGGTAAATTGGCCAAATTAACACAGATGGTGGGCGGATTTTCTTCTTTAAGCGATCAGTTACTGATTGCATGGCTCTAGTTGTTGTTAGTATTTCCAGACTAGGTTTCAGAGCTCAGATTTATTTGTACTGCTTTCACCTGTTTATTGTTCTATGTCCAATAAAACACTAACCATGATTTTCCTGCTGGAAAAAAGTGCCATGTAATCAAATGCAAGCTTCATAGCTAACCTTTACATTGCTTCTCTAAAGCATATGAGCATCTTATTTTCCAGTGTAGATTTGAGATTATATAAATTTGCTGATCTGAGATTATATAAATTTGCTGATTAATGTCAGACAGTGGTTTCAGGTTTAATTACTGGCTAACTGGTCCTAGATACCCAATCGACATTTTATTAACACACCATTTTTAGCACAGCCATCATTGTGTGAACCTGAAATTAGAAGAGGATACATAGGAGACTGTTGATTTTGCCCTGAGATCCTTGGTTCCTCAGGAAGCATGGATCTCATGATTAGAGTTGGGGGGATAGCTACACTGGGACCTTGGTTGGTTGCTTCCTTAGTTTTCCATGTCATGTCTTCTCTGCTACAAGATTCCTTCTCATTGGTGTGGTTAGGGTTTGTGTCCAGTTGTCCCCCCAAAGCCTCATGCAGTCATGGGGCAGACTTGTAGAGTCTGTGACTGTCTCGTGATCCATTGGGATTATGAATGTGAATGTAGCTGGGATTATGGGTGTGCACGCTACCCCCAGCCTGGGGTAGATAGCCTGAGCGCCACACAAGCGAGACAGACTTCCTCTCTGTAACCATTGTTGCCACTACCCTTTACATTTTGCTCTTGCTCTCTTGCTCTTTGCCACCACGAGGAACAGCCGCCCTCTGCCACGTGCTACTCTTCCTTGGAGCCAGCTGAGTATGGACTGAAACCTCCAGTAACTGTGAGATAAATAAACCATTCCATCCCTAATTTTTGAGTGTTGGGTGTTTGTCCCAGCAAGGAGAGAAGAGTAACGGAGTCATGCATGAAACTTGGGTTGGGGTGGCTGAAACAGCATTGGCCAGGGATGTATCTCCTTTCCTGTCATTGACTCTTTCTTCTTCTTTCCATCCTCTCTCCTTTTCTTCATCCATATACCTTTATACAAGATTAATTCGGGTTTGCTCACAACACAGTGGTCTCAGTGACCTTTGACCTCTGAGATAGTGGTTGGTTCTCCCTAAACATGCTTTTCATGGGTCCTAAAGGGCTCATGTGGAAATACTAAGACTTCTTAAGACTTAGCCTCAGAGGTCATGGGGTGTCTCTTGTACTTTTATTTTATGTTTTTAGTACAGGGTCTACAGGTCTCACTATGTAGATCAGACTCATAGTAATCCTCCTGTTTTCAGCTTCCCAAGCTCTGGGATTAAAGGCGTGTGTCACCACGCCCAGTCTCAGGCTTAGTCACCATCTCAATGTTCCCCAGGGTCAGGACTGGCACAGCACACTGGGGATCAAACCTCGGCCTAAGCAGGTGTGTTAATCTGCTGAGCTATCTGGCCAGCCCTCTTCTACTTTTTCCACTGGCCAAAAAAATTACAAAGGACCAATCAGTTTCAAGGAGATGGGAAGCTTAGATTAGATCTAAGTGTTATACTGAGGAAGCCCCGGATGGACACAATCTATCACAATGAAGGTTTCTGTAACAGGACAGTACTCCTCATTCTCAGATCTTTAGGTCTTTTTTGCTAACATTCCATCTTTCTGTGGTCCCATTTGTATTGTTTTGTCAAAACACCACAAAATGTTGATTAGATCTGTGTTTTATTATTAAAATTTCTAGTTTGTTTTGAAGATACTACTTCAAATTGTTTATATCAATTTCAGAGCTACACATATAAAAAAGTTTTCCTTGATTTCTCATGAGACTCTCATCCTAAACTCTTTAATTATCTGAAATGATCAATATAAGCTTTTAATATTGTTCATGGTAGAACTAGTCAATCTAGTTGTAGTACACTTGAAAGTTTAATATTCAAATTCAATGATTTTCAGATAAAATAAGGAGTCAATCCAATTATCTGATTTACTTATGTTGTTGTTGTTATTATTATTATTATTATTATTATTATTATTATTATTATTATTGCTGGTTCAGTGTGCCTTGGGTATGGGGCTGGTACAGAATGTGGTGCTGGGGATCGAATTGTGGCCCCTGCGGTTGCCTAAGCTTGCCTAAGCAGGCGCTTAAGACTGCTGAGCCATCTTGCTGGCCCTATCAGATTCATTTTGGACTTTATTTTATTTATATTTTTGCGGTACTGGGGATTGAACTCAGGACCCTGCACTTGCCAGGCCAGTGCTTATTCTACTGAGCTATCTCCCTGGCCCTATTTTGGACTTTAAACCCCTTAAGCAAACATGAACGATCTTTTAATATCACATAGCCCCATGTGCTATTAAATATATATACATATCTTGAATTTACTATGCAGGCCAGGCTGGCCACCAACTTCTGGCAATCCTCCTGCCTCAGCCTCCTGAGTGCTGGGATCACAAGCATGAGTCAGCACACCTGGCTTAACCATTTCTAGATGTTTTCAGTGATTTCCTCGGCAATTTGGATGACGTCTCACAGAGTCAGCTGTGGGGAAATGCATAAGAGGAGCAAAACTGGCAGCCGATACTTTCGTATTGCCCTTGAAGCAGTTCTTGTTTCTGAACGCATGCCAATTGCTGGTGTCTGGCATCCTCAGAGCAGGCATGCTCTTCCCAGTACAAGCATCAACCAGGGCACCGAAACCCTCCCTGTGACACCGAGAGCAATGTCTACGCTGGGGCTCAGTGACAGCGGCTGGTTTACCTCAGTGCCATTTTGGGACCCTTGGGGATGCAGTTTCTGGCCCTTGCAGGTCAAATGATTGAGAGCCCTGCTAAATAGCTTAAACCGAAAGGGTTGCATGGTACCGGTCGGCCGTGGTGACTCGGCTGCACCCCTTGGGTGAGGCCCGAAGGATGCCGACAGGATTCGTGCTTTCCTTCTGGTTTTCCTCTCCACTCTTAACCTCTAATGGTAGCAGTTTAACCGATGGACGCATTTTACCTTCTTCCTTACTAGCTACAGTATAATATGTTTTTTTTTTTTTTTCTTTAGATAGTAGTAGTAAAAAAGAAAGCGAAACAAACGGCCTCCTGGACAGCTTGCTCTACCTGGGGAGAGGAGATAGATGCTTCTGGCGGAGTCTGTGCTCTGGGAAGCAGGCAGCGCAGCCCGCAGACCAAGGGCCTCTGTCGGCTCTACCAGAAGCACAGAGCCTGAGAGTGGGGCCAAATGTGCTCCGCGAGGCCAAGGCGAAACACCCCCAACACCACAGTGGCTGCTGCACGGGCCAGCCGGGGTGCAGGGCTCCTGACCAGGACACACGTGACCCTGTGACCACAGTCAGTTTTTCTACTGCTTTCTGTGCTTCGTCTCCCACTTTTCAAATAGACCCAGGGGGCTGTTCTGCAACCTCATGTTAATATATATATATATATATATATATATATATATATATATTCTTTCCAAAAATATAGCCCACCCATGCCACCTCAATTCTTTCTTATAGAGCTCAAAGTGATCACACCTGTTCCTCTATGCAAGGAGATGCTTGAGGTTATTCACATTATTAGACATTAATTTTCCCTTATATTCCTTGGCCTGAAAACTAGGATTTGGAAAACTACAGAGGGGAAAGGACAGCAAAAGCAATGTAGGTATTGGGGAACTGAAGGCTGTCATTTCCTGGGACACAGGCTAAGTATCCCGATTTCATGGAGCTCGTGTATGGTATGTCTACCCTATAAGTTGAAATCCCTAATGAATTAGATTGCTTGCTGAACTCCCTCATTATTCTACTAATTTTTATAGATGAAAATAATAACGTGAGGAGTGCTGGGGAGGACATGTATTTTCAGGGAGATGGAAAGACGCAGTATGTCGCCTTAATTAGCTTTTTAAAGGTAATTTGCCATCATATCAGCTCTTCTATTTAAAAAGTGTACTTTTAAGTAGGGAGAAGACAAGTAAATTAGGCTTACATGTAACATTTCATCTTTCTTGTGTTAAATTCATCTTTCTTAGTACTTAAAAATAGAAGCCCGTCTGTTCATAGGAGTAAAATATCCCAGTAATAACTGTTTCTTTGGTGGATTTCATATTTTTATTCAACACAACACCTCAAAAACTAGTACTTGCTAGGAAATATATTGCTGGAGGAGCTAATACACATTATTTTCTTACATTCTTAATTTACCATAAAAAACCAGAAACTAGAAAACAACCTCACCAAAATTATATGTTGTAGGAGACATTCTATGGGAAGAGATGCATCGCAGTGTCCCACGTATCATAGGAACCAAAGAGTAGGCAGTGTTTCTAGCTGGAGGGAAGGCTTGTCTCTATCAGAGACCCTGAAACCTGTGACATCGTTTTCTCTGGCTGACTGTCCCAGACTCTCTGCTCCTTGACAAGAACTTAGGACCAGCAGACAGCAACAGGTGTGGTTGTTGGTGAGAAAGGGTGGGAAGTGGAAAGATGTCAGCAGTTCCTGAGCTCCTGGAATGTTTTAACACTGCGTGTACACTGTCTCACTTTCTCATTTATCCACCCCCAAAATGTAAGACATAGATAGAATTGCTGTGGTCGTTTTCCCATTGAGAAACCCATGTCTCCGTTAACTTAGAAACCTTACCAAAGGGAAATTCATTGCAGAACTGTGACTTAAGGTGTGAAATACATGTCCAACATATGCACATTTCTGCTTTAAATATCACACTTAAAAGTCCTAATTTCTTTTGTTTATCAAGGAGTCACTCTCCCTTGCTCTGTCTCATGAGGGTGACTCAGTCTTCTTTTTCCAGGATTGCAAATATCCAAATAGCTTCTTTTAGAGGTGGATGCACCTCCAGTCCTATCTCTAATAGGAGTTGGATTCCCTCTCCCCTGCTGTGCAGCCCCCACCCCCCAGGGCACACTGAGGAGGCAACTGATACTGGGTGTGGTGGTGCGAACCTGTAATACCAGCTCTTGGGAGGCTGTAAACAGGTGGATCACCACGAGCCTAATCTAGTAGTGAGACTCTGAAAACCCTGTAGACCCTTCCCTAAAATACAAAAACAAACAAGCAAAAATACAAATCCGCATTTCAGATTGCATCATGAAAGCACCCACTATATGCGATGCAGTCACACAATAAAAGTCAGCTCAAACTTCCAGGTTTCATATTTACTTCCTTAGACCTAACATCCAAACCATCAGTACTTCCTGTTGGTTCTACTTTCACTACTGATCCGGAGAATCATCCTATTTGCCCCATTTTCCATCTTTTCCACTTCAACTTTTTTTCCTCCTGCAAATTGTGGAATTTTACAGTCATCTCCCATCTAACTTTCCTGGCTGCTTTTTTTGTCTCCTTCCATTTTTGTCTCTGTCTAATATACACACGTGACATTACATTATTCTCTTCCTTGAAAACTTCTAATGACTTCAAACCAAAGAATGCATTTGTTTCAGTAAAATATGGCCTGAGTGTGATTATATACCTCTTTCATGACCTGTTCTCTACATTTCTCTGACTTCAGCAACAAAGACCTTATTTCTTTGCTCTATTTATTTTTATTTTTGTTATCAAGAATCGAATTCAGGACCTTGCACTTGCCAGGCAGGCACTTGTGCCACTGAGCTATCTCCCCGGCCCTATATCTTTCCTTTAAATCTGCAATGTTCATGTTTACTTCTGGCCTTTGTATTTACTCTTGTCTCTGACTGGAATATTTTCTCCCTCAAGCTTGGTGCAGAGAAGCCAGTGCAAATACCATCTCAAAGAAGTGATCTCTTGTCATCCTATTTAAAAGTCCCCTCTAGCATGCAACAGTTCTTTTTGCCTTCTTAGTCGGCTATATGTGTGTGTGTGTGTGTGTGTGTGTGTGTGTATGTATGTATGTATATATATATATATATTTTTTTTTTTCAGTTTTTATTTTGAACTAATTTTAGACTTGGGAAAAACTTTCACGAATAGTACAAAGTGTTCCCCTAGATCTGTTATCCCACTTCCCTAATGTTAGCCTCCTGCATAACTTTAATTACGAACAGAAAACTAACAAGTTCCGTATTATTGGCCACAGTGAAGCCTTCACTCAAATTTCACTAGTTTTTTTTTTTTTTTTTTTTTTTTTTTTATGAATGTCATTGCTATTTCAGGATTATGCTTGATTTGTTTCATGTCACACAGGACCATTTTAAAATACATTGTTTTGGGCTGGCCAAATAGCTCAGCAGATTAAAGCAACTGCAAGCAGGTGCAGGGACCTGGAGTTTGATTTCTGGGGACTGTTGCGTGAGCTCCGCCCCTGAGATGCATGGAGATGCAACGCAGATTGGGCCTGGTGGGGTGTGCCTGTAATCCCAACTCTTGGGAGGCTGTCAAGAGGCAGATCACTATGAGTCTGATCTAGTAGTGAGACCCTGAACACCCTGTAGAACCTGCCCTAAAAATAAAAATTAAAAAAAATAATAATAAAAAATAAAATAATAAATAAAATACATTTTTTTTCATTTATACTTGTTAATTTTCCATCCTCTCATCAGTGGGAAAGGCTCTGGAAAAGTAACAAATTCGAGTCTGATGATCACAGGAAGCTGCTTAGCATTTGGATGCTTCATGAATTTACTGAAAGAAAGAAAGAAAGAAAAAAAAAAGTATAACTGGTCCTGGAAAGTTGGGGCAGTATAGTCTGAATGTATGTTTTGTTACTCGTTGCCCCTTGAAGAGATCCTCTCGGAAGAATTTGCAAAAAGTGTGCGGCGAGAAGGGACCATTCTTCTGTTTCTGTCGGCAGCGAATCACTGCGCTATTATTATTGAATTACTGAATGATTTTGTGTCCATCATATGTGGATGAAATGGTGGTGAAGAATGATCGTGTTACAGTCAATTGCATTTCTTGGGTCTTACTAACCAATGAAAAATCACATGCTGTCATATCATTTGTAATTTCTTTAAAAGAAAACAAGAGATTGCCAAAGTGGTGGTGGGAGCAAATGCACCTCTGGGGAAGGAAATGATTTTTTTTTTTTTTTTTTTTGTGGGACTGGGGTTTGCACTCACGACCTTGCACTTGCCAGGCAGGCACTTGTGCCTCGGTGCTTCCTTCCCAGCCCCAGTGATTCTAACTTTAGTTACTCTCATGAAAATATATGCATTCAGAGTTTTCTGTAATTTGCAATACAACACAATGGTCCCCTTATTATGTAATATCACCAAGATTTTTCAAGAAGATTTTCTGACTTAACTATGATGTCGACTCTATTAAATAAAACATTAATCTGAAATTTGATTATAAAATTTATCTTGTCAAAAGGTAGTGTTTCCCTTCTTTTCAATAAGTTAAAGAAAATGGAAAATACTCTTTAAGTAGCTTCATTAAACGTGACTTTCTCTTGAAAAGTCAGTTTTTGATGGTGCGAACTGCATTAATCACTACACAGGAAGACAGCAACAAAAGGTTTGATGCCTCTCTGTAAAGAAGATAGACCAACATTATGATGGGTAAGCCTATATTTCTAAACTAGGAACACAGGATTCATTTCGTAAAATCTATTATTTATTTTTTATTACTTTAATAAGAAATAACAATGAGATAGTATCAAAATGCATTAGCAGTGCATACCCAATAGTTAATACAGTGCACATTGTTGTCTTTGAGGTAGTTATTCAGAGCACAAGATGCATACATGATAATTTTTCTAATCATTATTGGCACAAAAATTTCTTCTTATTGAGCTAAGAGAAGGTAGTTGTCCAATTAAGATTTCTTTATTCTGGATTAGATGAATTTTAGACATTTCCTATAGGAACAAGAATTCTTTCTTTTTTTTTTAACTATTATGGTTTGTGTCTAGTTGTTCCCCCAAAGCCTCATGCAGTATTGGGGCAGACTGCTAGAATTTTTGATTAACTCATGATTCACTGGGATTATGGGTGATCCAAGGTGGGGATTATGAGTCTGAGTACTGCTGGGATTATGGTTGTGGGTGGTACACCCAGCCTGAGGTGGATAGCCTAAATGGAACATAAGAGAGACAGAGAGACAGACTTCCTTTCTGTTGCCTCTGACTCCCTTTTGCGCTCTGCTCTTTGCTACCACCATGAAAAGTTGCCCTCTGCCATGTGCCCCTTTGCATTGAAGCCAGCTGAGTATGCACCTAAACCTCCAGTAACTGTGAGCTAAACAAACCCTTCCTTTTTTCATTTTGGGTGTCCAGAATTTGTCCTAACAATGAGGGTAGAGTAACTGAGAGATTTACTATTCCATTAGTCAGATTGGTTGGACTTTTGTTACATAAAGACAGATACCCAGGGATGGCCAGATAGCTCAGTGGACTAAAACACTTGCTTAGGAAGGCCATCAACCAGAGTTCGATCTCCTGGTGTGCTGTACCGGCCGCATCCCAGGGGCACACTGAGACTGGAGATTGAGACTGGGTGTGGTGGTGCTCATCTGTAATCCCAGTGCTTGGGTGGCTGAAAACAGAAGAATCACTATGAGTCCAATCTGCGTAGTGAGATCCTGTACTAAAAATACAGCAAATAAATAAATAAACAAACAAACCCAAAGGTAAAGTGTGAAGCAATAAATATTAATTATTGTTTATATTAGTCATGTTTCCCTAGCAAAACAGAACCAATAGAATGTACATATGAATGTCAAAGGATTTATTAAGGAAGTTGATTCACATGAGTAGGAAATTCCATGATCTACCCTCTGCAAGCAGGAGACTCTGGATAGCTAGTGCTATAACTCAGGGCAAGGTTGAAGGCCTGAGAACCAGGAAAGCTAACAGTGTCTGCTTTATTGCAAGGCCAAAGGCCTGAGATTGAGCCTAAGGGTCTGCAGGTCCAAGGATCTATAGCTCTGATATCTAAAGACAACAGAAGAACAGTCCTAGCAGAAGAGCAGAGAGAGAGAGAGAGAGAGAGAGAGAGAGAGAGAGAGAGAGAGAGAATCTTCCCTTTTTTCAGGTTTGTAGCTTCTGTTTGAATTTTCACTAGATGGCATGATACCCTTCCAAATTGTTAGGGCTGGTTTTATTTTTCTAAATTGTACTGGATATGGAGTCCCAGGCTTGCATGAGTTACATGCTCAGCTCTACATTTATTTGATGTGATGTAATTTGATTTTGAGACAGTCTCCTTAAATTGTCCAGGGTGGACTCAAACTTGCTATCTTCATTTCTCAGGCTCAGAATTTGTGTTAAGCATTTTGTTTATTCAAGCGCGAATCTTCTCTGGAAACATCCTCCCAGGCAACCAGAAATAATGTTTTACCTGGCTTTGTCTTAACCTAGACAAGATGACTAAAATTAACTATATATATTCATACCATTGGATGATGAAATTCAAAGCTTTCAAATAACTTGGTGCAAGTTTTCAGCCAAATGCTGGGTCACTTTTAATTTTTGCTTTTATTTGCAGAATGTCTTCTTTGAAGCATTGTCTGTTATGGGGCCTCATGCAGCAAACCTCACAGCCTTTTCTGTTTGCTCCAGCTTGGAGTCAGGCCTGTAAGCAGGCTGGGAGGGAGCCAGGATGAGGCAGAATTCAACACGAGTGACTCTACAGGGGGCTTTGACCCCAGAGCCATGCATGCATCTAGCTGATAGCCTGTGAAGAACCAGCCTGCAGTAGGTGTGTGGTGGGCTAGCAAGTCAAGCTTCCTCTGTGTTTGCAGACAGGACACTCTCCACCCCCTGAGCTCACCCTCAAGACAGTAGCTTGTGAAAGTTGAACGATGCATGTGGGGATCTAGACTATGCACTTCTTTCTTTCTTCTGCAAACCCATCCTACTCCCCCACCCTGGGTCTATGAAAAAATTATCTTGCAGGAAATTGGTCCTTGTTAACATAAAGGTTAGGGACTGGTAGTCTAGTGGATTGGAAAGGATTGGCATACAGCATTTTTCAGATAACTGTGCCTGCTCAGGGCCCTCCGATGTTTGTTCTTCTGGGAGGTAATCCACTCTAGAAACCCTGATCTGGAGATGGAATACCTCCAACCTTAGCACTGTCCCTGTGACATATCCAGTGTCTGTTCCTGTTTCATTGACTTTGAAAATATTGACTCAGAATGGTAAGCCTTACCCTATCCTTTTTCTGAGCTTACACTTTCAAATTTGCCTGATACGAAGAATTGCATGAGAAATTTATTAAACACAGCCATTGCTGATTTTCACCACAAAGCTAGCGAATCAGAATAATATTTTATTGTTAGGAGCTACTGGTTTATTTTTTTAAGTTAATGTTATTTTAAATTGACAACTGGATACATCTGTAGGGCACATTATGACATTTTGATAAATGTAAACAAGGTGGAATAATTACATAATAATTTTAAAAGGATAACATGGAGAATGTGTTCTAAAAAGAACCTCGAATGACTCTCCCTGGGCAGACCTGGGACAAGCAGATGGCCTCTTTCATCTGTCTGGCCTCCCTTGTTGCCAGGAGTCTCCCAACTTGTCTAGCGTCACCACTCACAATTCTCTAAGTGGCCGTCTGGGGGATCTGATAAGCACTTAGGTCAGACCCTTCCTCTGCATTATGTTTTCTTATCTTACTCAGAATGAAAACCAAGCACTGGCTGTAAAATCCACCAGCGCCATTGGCCAATTTCTCTCATCTAGTCTCTTCTTCTCACAGTTATTTTTCTGCATGTGCAGTGCTTCCTTCACCTGACCTACCCCAAAGCCTTTGCATTTCCTGTTTCCTCTACTTATGTATGCTTTTTTTTTTTT
>PVKN010011786.1:0-21333 GCA_004027915.1 Capromys pilorides
GTTCTTTCTTGTTCCAGAAGAGAGACCTTGTTTCATTTTGAATATGTTAAACTAAATCTGAAAAACAAGATTTTAGAATTAGCTGTATGTCCCTAACAATAAAATGATTAAGTTATACTTCATTAGGTGGAATAAACGAGTCATTTATCCAACAGAAAATAAGAAAAAGTTGGAAGAAATAGAATGTGTAAATAAGTCCAAATGTTTTGGTAGTCATAATAAATTTAAATAAAGTTTGCCAGGTAGCAGAATAAACTGCCACCTAATGAGAGAAAGAGAGGAAGTAAGAGATAGAAGCATAATTATTTATTAAATCTGGAAGTAAATGAATAAGAACCATATATCAGGCAAAAGCTAATCAAAAAACATAGCTATGTTAGTAATAGAAGGGGATATTGAACACATAAATTATTATAGAACACAAAGATGCATGAAGTAATTGCAACTCAGAACTTCTAAATATTCAATTATACATCTATAAATTATAAAAAAGAAATGATAAAATTGTGATACAATATTGAGAACACACCACCCCACTGTGAAATATTAACTCCATAACTGTTGTCTCAAGGACAAAATACTAAAGATCTAGTACAGCTGAGCAGCATAAGCTACTGTCTTAGTCATTTTCTTGTCACTGTCACACAATACCTGACACCCACACATTAGAGGAGATGAAGGTTTTTTTTTTTTTTTTTTTTGCCTCATCATTAGAAAGTGTTCCAACCCTGTGAGCTAACTCCAAGGTGGGTCAGTGTGGCGGGGCACAGCATCAGAGAAACAGCCACAGCTTGGCAGGCAGGAGCCCTCCAGTCCCCCTTCTTCTTCCTCTTTGTTATTCTACCCAGGCTATATGCCTATTGATTGATGCCCTCCTCACCTGATTTTGGGGGTCTGGCTTCCTTCATGAGTAAATCTACTGATCACACCCAGAGCTATGCTACACCAATCAGTGGACTATTTCAGGGTCACACATCCATGGTCCTGTACTACGTGCTATGACCAGATCAATTTCCAGAGCTGATGAGGCTTTGGGGAGCCATTTAGATATAAGCATATCAGTAACCTGTGTGAAAACACTGGATATACAGAGCACAATATCTTCTAAGTTAGAGATTAAATTTTCATTTTCAAGCATGTTCAGAAAATATGTTAACCACTTCCTGGACAACAGATTCCAGGTATTTGCCAGGGCATAGACCAAAGAAAAATCTTTCAAGTTCCAAAATCATCTTTGCGTTGGCAAAAGTATTTTAGAGAGCAATTTAACAATAGCTAACAAAATGAAGTAGGCTTAAGCCCTGCATACCAGCATGTCAATTGGGAGACCATTCTTGTCCGTATTCAAGTATTCATGTGTGAGAATCGGGTGCAACCTCATTGAACATTATCAAAAGCTGGAAATACCCTAAACGTCTTACAAGCAGAGACCAGATAGGTGAAGTAGGCCACATCATAGCGAGTAATATTACCAAGCTGTTTAGGTTATAACTAATGTACTAGAGATTTATAACTAATGTGAAAAATCACTGTTGAATTATTTGCGCAATTTTTAAGGCCAGATATGTATCATGACTTAAGATTTTACATAGCTCTACGGTATTTTGGTAATGCCCACAACCAGAGCTTGTCCAGCACTGCACAAGAAGCATGTTGATACAACAGCACTGCTATTTAGGACTGGCAGGGTAGCAAACATGTTCACATGGAACATCTCTTTAGATCTCCCTGAAATTACTCTGAAGTGGGTCAGAAAATGCAGTATTTATCTATTTTGAGTGAAGAAAAGTCAATCCTTCAAGGCCCCATCAGTTGCTCAGAGTTACAAAGCTGAAGCACATCCAGCGAGATCTTCTGATGGACCACCCCACAGCTGCTATTGTTGGGGGTAAGCACAACATTGTCCTTGAGATACTTTTATTGATGGCCAAGAAATATGATTCATTCCCCTATGTATTATTAGTTTTAAAGGTGTGACAGAAAAAGATTCAATCGTTAAAGTTTGTACAGAAAACTCATGAAATAAGCGAAGTGCTTTGCAGAGCTTTCCAGGTAGGACTGTCATGAAAGAAGAACTCAGTGGCACCCCATGCTAGCTAATGTGCCTTCTTCCTTCTGGCAGGAGAGAAACTATACCCAGAGGGAGGCAGTCAGCAGCCCAAGAAGACAGGAAGAGAGGTCACATTGAGTTTAGCAGGTAGGTGTCTTCACTTGACGTTCAGGGTCCCTGTCTACTTTCCCTACCTTATGCATAGAAGGGTGTTTTAGGGTAAAGCCCAAAGACTGAGAAAATATAGACTCATAAAGCTCAGATTGGCAGTGCACTCTGGAGTGCTGAGGCAGGAGTTCGAGCCCAGACAGCTGAGAACCTTATCAGCTTAGTAAGACTCTTACTTAAATTTAAAAGACAGCAAAAAAAAAAAAAAAGGAAAGTGCAGATCTCAGTGCAGGCTCTAGGTTGAGTCTCCATTGCTGCTAAACAAATAAATGAATGAAATATGTGGACTCAGAGAAAAAAAAAAAAACTAGCAGAGGAATCTGAAGAAAAGATAGCAGGGCAGACTCCAATCCAACAAGAGCCTGCTACCTAGCCTTCTTTCAACCTAAGCAGGCTAGAACATGTCTCTCCATTTAGAGACAGAAGTTATCTGAGATATGGATTACGCGTGTTGGAGATAAAGTGTGTGCCTTTATAATTGATTAAATCAAATAGTTTTTGATCAGTCACGAGCAATTGACACTATAGAGCTTCAAGCTTGGCTGCCAGGTCCATCTTTAAATGCTGGAAACTGTGAATTTAGTTAGTGCCCAAATGACTGGCTTGGGCGTCACACTGAACATGGCCTAGGCGACTTCAGTGCTCCTAGCAAAACTCTGCACCAGCTTGACGCTTAGCCAGGCACCTGATAGCTTTATTGGAAAGGGATGAAGGCTAGGGATGTGTATTAGTAGCCAATACTTACTACCTGTCCACATCTTATCTCCACGTGCTATGCTGGGAGAGGCTTAGCACACAGCCGCTGTGCTGCACATGCGCGGAGAACAGCAAGGTATGCAGCCCTCCCAGCATGTGTAGCTCTTGAGCAGTGCGCAGCATGTGAGGAAGGCATGGCCAGGGAGTATTCTGTTTCAGAGTTCATACATCAGGTACCTATTGAGGGCCAACATGGTCCTTAGGCCACCACCATCACTGCCCTTTCTGGGTGTTTCTGGGCTGTCCTCCCTGCCGAGCCCTGAGATCCCTTCCTCTCAGGCCTGGCTGCCATGCTAGCCCAAGCACATCCATGACCCAGGCTTTTGTGTCTTTCAGAAGAGCTGCTTGGGCTCTCCCGGCCACTCTGAAGACATGACCCGTGAACAAATATTATGAATGCCCCCAAATGATTTCAAATTTCCATCGCCACAGAAGCTGGTTTTCAAAAAAAAATGCTCTCTTCCTGAGAGTCGGTTACAGCTTCCCACAGAATGTTATCTAGTGTCATTTTCTAACATCATGAATCTCAAATAGATCAGCAGTCTCATTCATTTGCAGGCCTGAGAAAATAATTTAAGTCCTACATCCCTGCAGCCCTAATAATGAAGAGATATTAAGCCTTTCCTCCAGGGAGTCTTATCAATAATATTCTTTTGTTTATTCAGTTGTACAAAAACATGTTCAAACCACGAAGTTTTAATATCTGTGTTGAGCAAAGGTTATTGCCATGCCATAATATCAAGCTTATATATGAAACAAACACTTCTGTGTGTACTCTATTCCTTAGTATCCCAGATCTAAATAACTCTTTCCTATCTCCCCTAAGACTTAGTGTTTCTGTTTTTTCTCTTGATTTGATTATCTTTTTTGAATTGCTAATATATTAATTTGCTTACTTTTAAAAAAGGGGTTGCTTAACACTCCAGGATGATTGAGATTGTGTATAAGCTTTCAATAGGGCTGCAATAGAAATGTCTTAAATACGTGATAGTATGGATTTGTTTGTCTGATTTGCATACAACTCATTTTGAGATTTTGTGAAATCAACTTCTACAACCAAATGGGCTGATGGATTTCCTCTCTGCTGAAACTGTTAACACACAGTCTAAACAAGGGGAGAAAAAATGTGGGAGAGTTGTATTCTCTTCTATCCCCATGGTTATGTTGTAAATAAGGTGCAATTCAAAATGCACGTTTATACTTAGGAAATAATTCATAGGCTTATATTTATTTATTTGCTTAGATTTTTTCCCCTTAAGTTCAGTCCAAATATTGTATCGAATGTGCCTACTTATTCTACAATGCTAGTACCAGTGTGCATTGGAGGGAGAAACGAGGCAGTATGAGAGAGGAGAGAGGATTAGGAGAAGCTAAGGAGGCTAAAGAAAGCTGCATACAGCAACCGCTGCAACTGGTCACACCTTATGAAGAGCAGAAGGAGGTTGATGATGTCCAAGCCCCAACACGCTGCATCCTGGGTTTTTTAAGACCAGCACTGTTGCATAGACAGCAGGACAGACTATGCCTTCGACAAACCACACCTGTATGTATATACTTCTCTTGGTCTCAGTCCACTGTCTGTTGCTTGGCTCATGGCTGGAGAGGTTCGGTCCATGGGCACTGATCGCTGTTGGCTCTGGGCCTCTAGCAAGTCAAAACACCATGGAGAAAGCTCAGAGCAAAGCGAAGTTGCTCAGCTCGTGGTGTCAAGGAAACTTTGATAGAATCAGCTGCTCTGCCATCATCATAAAGCTATGAATCCATTGTGGATTAACCCATTGATGAAATCAGATGTTTCAAGATCCAATAATTTCCAGGATGCCCAACTTGAACACACTGCTGTCATGTGGGCTGAACCTTCACCAGATGAGCTGTTGGGAGACACTTGAGACGCAAGCCGCAGCACTCCTTCCGCTAACTGAGGGAGGTCAGCATGGATCTTCCAGGGCTCTGGCTAGCTCCAATGCTGCACTTAGCAGCTTCCATGAGTCACCACTGGCAAGCAGCAGTGAACAACCCCACCCTCAACCTGAGATGAGGTAGAATTTCAAATGCTGGCATGGGCTCTCCTGGGGTCTGATGGAAAGGCACCGCAGGTGCAGGCAGGCTAGGGCTACCACTCGGAGCTCTGTCAGCCAAGAGATGTGAATGACTTCCAGAAGTGGGGAAAGGCCAGATGCACTTTCAGGATATACTAGTGTGGTCTGGAAACAGTGCCTAGTGTCACCATCTAGACTTGAAGACTCAAATCTCTGCATATATAAGCTGTGTGCTAGTTTAAGTCTGTATGTTTATGGTGAGTTGTTACAGCAGCAACCAGAAACTCATGCACATCTTCTTGTGAATCCTATCCTGACGTCCCCTTCCTGCAGATGTGGGGTCTGAACCATTACAGTGAGTGTGGCACATTGTTTGCTTTTCTCTTTGGAACTTTCGTCTCCTTTTTACTGATCAGCCAGTCTCCAAGGGGCAGCTCTAGCCCTGAGTCCACTGTGCATGTCTGTACTATCAATAAAGAGAATGCTTAGCTGTCCTGCCATTCATGGGTTAAGATAATCAACATGATTTCTCAAAATAGCTAGCAGTCAGGAAAGGCCCTGAGAAATCCTTGATGCTAACCCTTCACAGTGTTCTTGTCTTTTCATCTCTAAGATGATCCCACTCTCCCTGCTGTTGGAGCAGATTTGCTAAATCTGGACAGCAGCAGAAATGTGTACCCTCTCCCTGCTTCAAGCTAAAATTGGGGGGGCAGAGTGTGAAGGAGAACAGGAGAGAGAAACCCCACCCATTTTGGCTTCATGCTTGACTATTGGCATCTTGGCTCAAGGCCAAAGCATTCAGCTTATAATAACTGGCTGTGATCCAGACCTTTTTAGAAAATAAGAAAGGCAGAAAGGGAATTAAAAAAGGAGAGGAGGAAAGAAAAGAAATCTAAGTGGAAAGAAGACACCGAGCAAAAGAAGGCCAGCAAAATCACATTGTTGATTTGCCTTTAAAAAAAAAAAGAGGAAGGAAAAAGAAAAACACCACATATTTTCTAAAACCATCTGTTTTAATCATGCTCTGTGGTCTGTAATTAAATTTTAGTGAACATCTTACCTTTCCTGCTTTCTGAAATCAGAAAGTAAACATATTCGGCTTGATGGAGGATGTCATGAACATGAAACAATGGAGCCAACAATATACCACCAGCAGGATGCAGGGTGTGGGTTGTGGCTGGGAGGCTGCAGGGGTGAGGGCTGCAGGTCCAGCGCAGGTCTTGCTGCTGCCCCAAGCGAGCTGACCTGGAACAGTGACAAGGTCTGCAGCCAGGAAGCGCAGGCATGAGATGCAAGTGTGCCTCCCTGCCACATCTAGGAGAGGGACACAGGACACATGGCCACATCACGCTCTTGAGAGCTGCAGAGGGGAAAACCATTGTCCCTGTGGTTCACTGGAGATGGCGAGGCACCACAGGGAAAATCATTTCACAATGCAGAGCATCAGCAAACAATGCCGTCACCGTCCACGCCCAGAGCACACACAGCGTCCACCTGCGGAGTCCTCGACTTCTTCCAGCCTTGCTCTGGCTTTCAAGCTGTTCAAGAAAAATCTGCCCGGGCAGTTGAGAAATAGCACACAGCATGGCCATGCTCTGTTGAGAGGAACCCAAGAGCGGCATATTCAAAATCCCTGTGATTGACAGGGTTGGATGCAAGAGTAAAATATCCACTGTTGCTCCACCATGAAACCCTGAAACCTGCCAGTGGGGGAGCAGTGTCCCTAACTGGCCACTGCCCTCGGACAGTGCAAGATATGAGTGGGAAGCCCAAGGGGCAGATGTCCTGGGGAGGCTAAGTTCAAAGTGTGAGGGGGAAGGGGAAGGACAGAAGAAGGGCGAAGCAGTGCAACTTGTGCAAGAGCAAAATGAATAATGAAAGCATTAAAATCTTCCTTAGAGATTGGCCATTTCCATTCATGTAAAGGAC
Source organism: Capromys pilorides (assembly GCA_004027915.1). NCBI lineage: Eukaryota > Metazoa > Chordata > Mammalia > Rodentia > Capromyidae > Capromys > Capromys pilorides. The sequence goes on from PVKN010011786.1 coordinate 6,943, forward strand.
ACCGAAGGGTCCTATATCTTCTATTCCCCTGTGCAAGTAATTTTAGACTTCTAGCTCCATGGATTGTTCTAGCTGGGCTATAGGTATGCAGCTCAGGATGTAGATTAATTGTTGCTCTGAAGATTTGGAAATTTTATTTTCATTCTGAAACAAGATGATAATAAGACGTGGTTGGAAGCTGGTGTGGTGTTGAAAGCCAGTGCACTATAGCCGGATGGGCTCAGTGGGGCATCAGGGGATTCAGTACTAGTGTGACCCACCACAGATGCCTGGGACTAGTGTGGGAAGGCTGCTTTGCTCTCAGGGCTAAGAGCTCCTTCTCCACTGGTGACTCACAGGGGGATAAATGCATGCTGGGGTGTGTTGCCATAGGAACAGAAGAAGCAAGCAACTCATCCTAGACCTGCCTTCTACATGCAGGGTAGGTGTCCACTCTATCCTGCACCTCAGGCTGGAGCCCCAGGCTTGAGGAGGTGACTGTTGCAGCGACCGTGGCTTTGCTGAGTGTGGGCTCCCAGCTGGGGCCTTGGACCACACAGGTTGCACAGTGTTTCTCCCAGTTCCCCAGAGATAAACACTGGTATTTGTCCAAAACATAGAGTCTGAAGTTCAAAATATTAGACAACCTGCCCAGTGTCAGGGGTGTTGTGCACCACAGATGGCTTCGAGCCTCGGGGTGTCCAGGCCCGAGGTATCAACCACCACCATGTCTTGAACTGGAAAATGAGGTTTTCTCTATGCTTGCTATAGATGTGAAAAGTGAGACACATCATAGACCAGCCAGCCAGGGATGAAGAGGCGCCTGTGCTTCCAACCGCTCTGGCCCTGAAGACCATCATGTCCCCATTCTGTGGCAGTTCAGTGTCTTGCCAGGACCGCCTCCCACTTCTTGAAATGTGCAGCCTGCTCTGATGCAAGGGACACTGAAGACAGGCATGCTGGGAAGCCTTGCTGCTCACACTGGGTGACACCCAGAGCCCACAGAGCAGCGTCAACCAGAAGCTCGCGAGACCTGCAGAACCCCAGCCTCACCTCCCTGAGCAGAGCCTACCCTCGCGTGATTGCCCTGGGCAAAGCAGGTCCTCGTTAGGAGCTGGGATGCTCTGTGCCGAAGGCTCCGTGGTCTAAGGCCCGACTACCAGCAGAGGCTACTGTTGGCAGGGAAGCAGGCGGATGGAGCGCTCCTGTCCTATACAGATTTCGCGCCGAAACCTAATCCCCTGCAACATTCACGGACATCGCATGTGACAGCATTCAGAGCTGTCAGAAAAGGACCGCAAGCCAAAGGTGAGGGAGGAGGGAAGCAGGTGGGGCGGGAAAGAGGGAGAAAAGGAGAAGTGTACAAGGGGGAGGCAGGAGGGGAAAGGGGGGCACTGCTGAGCTGAGCCAGAGGTGGGTAGGGACCAGCGACGCCAGCAGAGGACACCTGGGCGGGGGCGCAGGGGACAGCAGGTGATGCTGGTGGCCCTCTCAACAACCGACTGTGCCTTCTCTGGATCTCGCAGCTCGGGTCTCTTATTAGGGAGAGAGACAGCTGTGGCCCGATCCCTTCACAGATTCCCCTTCCTTTGGCTGCGCCCAGTTATAAATTAACCATTTTCATTACTAATTTTTCCTGAATGACTCATCTTGCAGGAACTCGGCAGCAGCCCAGGTCTGGGAAAGTTCGATTTCTGTGATCATTGGCTGCTGTGGGTTAACCCTTCAGATGCGATCTGCGTGGCTGGAATAAAGATCCACAGGGTCTCTGCTCAGGAGTCACCAGGGGCTGGAGGTGGTTCTGAAAGCTCTGCGCGCTTTCGGCCCAGCAGGGGTAGGAGGGTGGGAGGCCAAGGTTAGAACAGCAGCTAATTTTCCTCCTGCTCCACACACTTCCAGGTAAGCAGGTGAAGAAACGCCCCACGTTAAATCGTCCTGCAGCGCCCGTGGGTGGGCCTTGCATATATTTTATGTATTAATTTCTGGGCCTAGTCGTTCAATATTCTCCTCACCTTCCGAAGCTCGAGGCTGTAGCATCCCTGGGATGAAGGGGAAACGCCTTCTCCTGGTCTCCTCCCCTTGATGCTCAGGGGCAGGGACCAGGACGAAATTTTTCTGATTTGCCATTCACTTCCATGCCTAATGCCGAAAGAGGACACTCACCAATAACCTTATTGTAAGGAGAAGGAAGAATTTGGAAACTAAATTAAAAGTAAAGAAATAAATTCTTTCCAAACTGAATTTTGAAATTGACTGGGGACATTAACATCTCCTAGGGGAAATTTTGTTTAAAATGTTGGAAGTCATGTTGCCATACGGAAATCCAGGGACTTCTTGTGTCTTCATGTAAGATTCTGAGGGCATAACACTCCTTTGATTAAAATATAAACATGGAGGAATACAAATAACTTGGAGAAGATGTGAAAAAGCATGGTTATTTTTATTTGCAAATGGAATAATCCAAAAAAGCTTGAGGTCTGTCTCCCGGGTCGCGTGGGATCTGAACGTTGGTTGTGAGACTCACGGTCGGGAGCTCTATCTCTTACATCTGAAACATCTAAGGTAAGGGAAAAAAATCTGTGCCTGATTCCAGCCGCAAAGACAAAGCGCACAGAGAGAGCCATGAGGGCCGCCCTCCAGGGCTGCCTCCACCCACCGGGGCGCGCCCCTTCTCCTTGAGGTGGCCCACCCACCTTGTCCCACCGCCAAGGACCTCCTGTCCTCACTCTTTCTGGCCTTGCAGTGCTTTCTTTCATCTTTCTTTACTAGGAAAACTATACTTTGTCCTTTAAAAGTCCCCCTGAAGCCCCCTTCCTTCCAATAATGTTGGTCCTTCTACTCAGGCCACATGAACATAGCTTTCTCGGAGTTGGGAACCCCTCGGGCTGGGTTCCAAGGCTCTGCAGAGATCAGACCCTGACGTTTTCTGGTAGCTCCAGCTGCTTTCAGCAGGAAACCTGCCTCCTTCCGTCTATTTCCTTTAGGATCAGAACAGCACCTGAAACTTGGTCCAGTATTTATTAATCATTATGGAGTTGAGGACTGGGCGAGCTTACTGCAAATGCACTCTGCGTCTCCAGATCAAGTTGGTTCTGCTTTTGTTTGTTCGTCTCCTTTTGATTTGTAGGTGCCATGGCTGTGTACCCAGATATCAACTTGGTGGGGGTGGGGCAGCTCCAGTTCAGCCCTCCTCCCCTCCCCCGCACGTTTAGTGGGCGCTCCGCTGTGGCACTGGTTTGGGCAGGGGCGAGGACGAAGATGTTGCTGCCTATCTCAAGATCACATAAATGGAGAGGTGCGGACGGGGTCCGTGAAGGGGGCTCAGCCCCCGGCCTTGCGGCTATCCTCACCTGCCGCTGCCAATGCTGAGCACCAGTCCCCGCCCTCGGGCCGTGCACCGCGAGCTGCCCCCTGCAGCTGCGACTCTGCCAGCGGTGCGCTGTGCGCGGCGTGGCGCGAGAGCCCAGAGAGATCACGTTCTCACACTTACCCAATTGCCACCACCTGCCTCCCAAAGAGCCACTCAGGCACATGCTTTACATGTCCCTGCTGCCATGGGAATGCATTTTTAAAGGGAAGCAGGAACAAAAGACGAAGGGTCCCCCTTCCACAGCTACTCTGGGTGGGTCGGAGGCACAGGAGAAGCCGTGAGCTCTGGTCTCCGAGTTGCCTTCTCTCTTTCCACTCCCCGCCCCAGGACAGCTTGGAAGGAGCCTTTTGCTCCCAGCTAGCAACGGTGGAAGTGATTCACGCACACAGAAAGGATTCTGAGCCACAGGGGGCTGCGCATGACTGTCATTGTTTTGTCTGCATTTCACTTTTGTCATTAAGACATGGGCATTGCCACGGGTGTCACTGTCCCCCCTTTGTCCTCGGCCACAAGCAATGATCTGCAATGTTTGAGGAAGGAATGTGGATTCCCAAGGAAGAGAAAAGAGAAAGCGTAATGCTCAGGGGACACAGGCAGCGATGTGCGAGGCAGGAGAAGCTGGGGCTTTCCAGACAGCCGGCTCAAGCCTGCACAGGGCTGCGTCCAGGTGCCAAGCCTTGGGCTGATCCGTGGGCAGACCCGCTTGACCCCACACCGAAATCAGCTTTGATCCTTATCAGACTCCACAGCCTGGTTTGCTGTGAGCACTGCTGCTTCCTTTTTCTGGTCTGTCCTCCCTTTTTTGTCCTCTCAGTGCTAAAGCAGGGAGTCACCAGTGCTTGCGTGACAACCCCACAAGCGCCCCACCACGTCTCCCAGGCTTCTGAAGAGTGTTTCCACTGCTGTGGGCCACCCAAAGGAACACGAGCTTCGGGCTCAGAGGTGGGTCCCAGCCCCTGGTGGGTCTCCTCAGGGAAGCGTGACCTTTGATGAGCCCCTTGTCCTCTCAGAGATGCATTTTGTTTGTTAGTAAAACAAAGTCAAGCTGGCTATAGCTCCAGCACATGTTTGATGAAACATCCTGCAAATGACATGGCTAATGTGCACAGCCTCCGTGCCTACTGCCACGCTTCTCCCTGCCTGGCTTAGAGCTCATGGGGAGGGGGCACTTTTTCGGATGCCCAGATTCCTGTCAAGCACAGCACATGTGCAGATTCACTAGCAAACTCCTTCCAGCTAGATATGACCCTGCTCCTGTGGCCCCAGGTCCCCCCACCACAACCCACAGCTCTGTCCTTTCCGCTTCCTGGTTTCCTGAATTGCTTGCTGCTTAGCTCCTTGACCAGCTGCCCTAGTGGGAGGCCCTGCTGGGAGAACAGAGGACCCAAGGAGGGCAGAGGCGGGGTGCTGTTTCCGACCCTTCCCTGAGCACCTCTGGCACTGGCCATGCTCCTGCACCCCTGAGTCACAGTGGTGGCCGTCTCCACGTGGCCCCTTTTCCCACAGCTGCCGCTGCTAGTGGCCCAAGTGCCTTCTCTGCCCTCTATATTCGTGTTGCCAATTTCCACACTCAGTGCCCCCCTTCTGTGACACCTAGAGCACGCTGTTTCCTTGACTAGCCTTTGAATTTTACTGTGAAGATGCATGTGGACGTGGACTTGAGTGGAGGCTGCCGGGGTGGGCCTCATTTCTCCAGCTCTCTTCTACCCCATCAGCCTTGGCCTCCCATGGCTGCTGTGCATTGACATTTCACTTGGCAGAGCTGCTCTCAGGATTCTAGAGGAACTCAGGTTGGATCACAGGCCGGTGCTTGGTGCAGCTGGTCCAGTGAGAGTCTATTCTGGATCTTTTCTGGATCCCATGTGACTGGGTTTGTTGTCCACTATACAGTGATCTGAGTCTCCAGAGGAGTTGCTCTGTGTCCCTGGGAAAGCGTTCTTCTCCTGTGCTGATGTTAGCAATGCCGGAGCTCAGCGTCTGGACTCTCAGTGGACAATGAGGCTGAGCAGAGTGAGAGACAAAGCATCCCACAGCCCAGTGTGCTGGCCTCACCCTGCTACAACCTGCCCTGTGGCTCTGTGCAAGTCTGGAGTCCAGGAAGAGAGATTGTTGGACAAGGAGCAAAGAAATGCTTAGGGTTCAAGAGGCACCGAGTGTTGCTTCCTTGCCGCTGTTTGGCTACTGGAGCACGAGGTCAGGATGATGCCCAACTCAACTCCTGCGACTTGGTCTCTCGTGAGCTCACCTTTCACTGCCACTCACCCCATGACAGGACTGAGTGTGATCCGTGACAGAAAGCCAGTTTCCTGCTTTTCACAGTATGGATGGCAGCCTCAGGTGACTCAAAGGACAACAGGCAAGGAGAATGAAGGACTTTGACAGAACTGCCCTGGCCACAGGCTGCATACTCTCCAGGTATCTCTTGGCTCCATGACAAGTCCAGGCACTGGCACAGCATGCATGATCACTTCAGGCCATAAAGGTGAAGCCTGCCCTTCTCAGCTGCCCTCTCCTCAGAAGTCACAAGGCAATGGGGGAGGGGTTAAACCTACAGCCACCTGCCATCAGGTCCAGACAGCTGCATACAGTGTGGACCAGCTACTGTCAAGAGTTTGACTCCTCTAAGTAGGATCTTCCTAATACTTCAGAAGCCTTCAGGAAGTATTGGCAAAATGTGGCTAGAAGTGACTTTCTATGACCAGAGACCTTTCCAGCCTTATTGCTTCCTCATTTAGGAGCTGAGCTGGTTCTTCTAGGGACAATGAGATGGTTCAGGAGAAGAACTGATCTTATTCTTACAATACACATGGGTACTACTGTCTGGATGCCTGTATCACCTACAAATTGATATATAGAAACCTACTTATCAATGGGATATTTTGGGGGATTTGAAGGTGATTGGATTCTGAGGATGGAGCCCCAGTGAGTGAGATCAGTCCCCTTATAAAAGGAGACCCAGAGAGCCATTTCCTGTCCCCCTATCCATTAACAGACCCAGCAAGAAGCCAGCATACATGTGCCAGGAAGTATGCCTTTGCCAGACTCACAACCAGCTGGTCCTTTGCATGTGGACTTCACAGCCTCCAGAACCTAAATAAACTGCTATTGTTAGTCATCTACAACCTTCTTGCTATAGTAGCTCAAATTGACCAAGGTAACAGGCACAGTAAAAACAAGTCAGCTTGGCTGGAACCATTTAAGGAAAAATAGTTAAATGCTTGTTATAATGAACACAGCGAACATTAAGAAAGTAATACAGCATTACTATTTTAAAGGGATGTATTATTCTAGGACGATATCCATCATCATCTTATTATCTCCAGAAAATTCAATCAGACCATCCCTGCCCACTGATTCCTTTCTATAGGAAACTTCTTTCAAGTTGAGAAAAAGTCTACATCTCAAGTGCAGAGAGATATGAGAGAGAGCAGGGGCATAACAGAGCCTCATGGAGCAGGAAGAGTGGACATGCTTCCGTGGTTTACCAGGAGGAGATGTGTTCAAGAAGGGCAATACTACAGGAAATGGGGGTGGGTGGGAGACAACGAGTGGCTGGCAAATGGCTCTGTGGATAGTAATTGAATCTTTTTTAATGGAGTCTAAGAAAATTGAGCACAGAGTAAAGATCCTTTTAATTACTTTTGTTTTTTAGACTTTTGAATATAGTAAGGTTTCACAGTGAATTATGTGTACCCATTCCAAATAAAGGTATAATTAATACCTGTGCTTTGTAGCTTGAATGTTTCTAGAGACAATTACTGCAAGGATTTTGTGTGTAGGTTTGGAGAACCTTTGGCTCAAAGGTCAGTAGTTTCTCATTTTCCTTAGTCCCATAGAGAACAGACAACCCAGCTGATGTGAAGAGAAACACTTCCAGGGTTTCAAAGCAACAGAAATTGGCTCACTCTGACTCAAAAAGCAGGGAGTCATTGTAACAGGGCCCCCAAAAGTTCTGCTCAGATTTTCACTGAGCAGCCATCAGTGGCTGGAGGACACTGGGGAAGGAATGGCAAAGTCGATTTTTTGAGGTAGCACATCTTGGTAAACAACATCTGGACGAAGTGAAAAAGAGACAGGAATGTAGCTGGGTATCACCCATGTGGTGACAGATTGCATCTTTAATAAGCAGGCCCTTAATTAGAAAAGTAATTTGTAAGAGACATTACCAGAATGTGAGTATTCAACTTTGACCAGCACATTGCATGGACGCCTAGGCCCTGTCACATGGAAATGCATGCTTTGTCTTAGAAGCCTGACGATGTCCCTGCCTGTGAATTCTTAGAGGGCTCTCATAAAAGCTGTGCTGATAGAAAGACTAATACAGACTATTTTCAAGAACTTTAGATTTTACATCTGCCACTGCCCCTCCACCTGAAATAAGCTGACTGGGAAATGCAGACAGGACCAGGGAGTGAGGACGGAGAAAGGGCCTCATGGAGTCATCGCCTCATTTACACTTCGGAAACAAATCACAGCCTTACCCAAAAGAATTTCTAAGTGTTGCCAAAAAAGATGTCAAGCTGAGTTGTCAATCAAGGGGCAGGATGAGTTCCAGATACCAAGGAAACAGAACAAAACTTCAGAGCAAGGCAGCATAAACAGAAGCCCTGAGTCAGGACAGGAAGCTGAGCGATGATTAGGGTTTGTCAAGGACGCGATCAGTGGTCACACTCTCCAGCTGGGAGACTTCCGGCACTACCACTGAAAACTCTGTGAGTTGCCGGATACTGCCGTCACCCAACCATGACTTCTGGCCCCTCGGCACTGGCCCAGAGTGAGCACCAGACTTTATTTATCAGGGAGCAGTCTGTGTCATTATTCAGTCCTGAGAATACTGAGGCACCTTCAGATAACAAAGCTTTAACAGACGCAAAGCAAATATATTCTGACCAAGAGAAATGGAGGAGAAAGCAACTGTAAAACAAGAAGACAATGTCCAGAATCAAGAGCAGGGGCTGTAACTGTGTCTCAGAGGTAGAGGATTTTCCTCACATGTGTGAGGCCCCAAAAGAGAAAAAAGAAAAAGTAAGAACATTTATAGAAGAGAATAAACTAAAGCTGTTAATAATGAAAAGTAATTAGTGCGAAAGATAGTTCTCATACAGTGTTGAACAAGTACTTACATAAAAAGTGTAAAATACTTAAGTGTGAGTTAAAGGTGAGAAAAAAATATCCAAAACACACAACCTAAATTTGTAAAGAAATGGGAAACAAGAGGTTCAGAAACCCTAAATCTCATGTGAAAGGAATTCTAGATGGTAGTAAGAGAGAGAATAAGGACAAAGATGAAGAGTAACATTTTGAATAAAGACAAATGAGTTTTTCCCAAATAAAAAACAACAACAACAACAAAAAATCAAAGCATGGAATATTTATAAGTTAAGAAAGTCACATCAAACCCAGAACCCCACACTTCAGCTTGTCGTGGGGGAGGCCCGGGGCGAGGGTGACGGCACAGTTCTGCCTCGTGCGCAGTCTCAGAGAAACTTCACTCCAAGAACTTTGAAAGAAAAACTAATCGATGTGAACCCAAAAGAAGATCGATAAAGTGAATTGGTAAAGCACGAGGTCCAGTGAACGACCACTGCTGTGAACGACCGCTGCTAATAATAAGAAAAACGCGGGTGGCGCGCTGGGCACGACTACGCCCGCACACGTCCGGCTACTCGGGCGACGCGATTTCTCGGTACCATAAATTTACTTTTATTTAAATTCCGTCTGTAATACTTTCAATAAACCTTAATAAAAGAATAAAAAAATAAAAAAGAATTTTAAACTTAGAGAAATGTTGCAAGAACAGTATAACTTATTTTTTCTGAATTATCTGAAATAAATTACTGATATAAGTCTAAAAATAAATAAATAAATTCCGTCTGTAAAAGTGACTCATTCTTTGACTTTTTTGACTTTTTTACGTATGCCTGATCCAAGTGGGGTCTAATATAATCCCCGGAGCCAGATAATGCCGCAACGGTATTTAAATGCTTTTAATCAGGCTCAGAAACGACTTTCACAATACATCTGAGTTCAGGGTCTTCCAAATATTTTACAGATGCCTTTTTTCTTCTTTTCTGCTGTGCCTACCTGCGCTGAATCAGGTAGCATTTTTGTTACGTTCGTCAAGTCATCAATGTGGCTTCAATGGAGATGGACCGCTTTGCTGCTGCGCTCCTGTTAATTTGTATGCCATTTAATGAGGCTGCATCGCTGACACCTGGCACAACCGTCTGCGAGCAAACACACCTGCCCCTTGCAAGGCCTCCCTTGTACTGTGGGAGAATAGGGGTGTGCGGGCGACCACCCCACCCAAGTGTGCACCCTGATGGCAACTGTCTAATGACCGCGTTCTGTGTTCAGGAACAAGTTACAGCTTAAACGCAGTATGTGACCGAGCGGGAAGACAGACAAGAAAAGCAAAGAAGATAGAAGTGTTGGTCTTATTTTTACACAGAGAAAGCAATAACGATTCAGGCATTTTCAGAACAAAAACATAATTGTGCACAGTAAGGTCCTAGGACAGCTGTGCAAGAGTAATGTAAGACTTCTGACATGAAGGAAGAAAAGAATGTCTCTCTAAGATGAGGTGGGATGGAATTAATAGCAGAATGATAAGAGAAAAACATGGGCACAATCCGCCCAATTATATAATGAATGTACTCAAAGAATAGATTAAATGCATTTATTTAAAAAGAGAAACCAAGGGGGCTGGGGAGATAGTTCAGCAGACTAAAGTGCCTGCTTCAGCAAGCTCATGGACTGTGGTTCGATCCCCGGCACCACAGGCCACACCGGCCCCAACGCAGCCGGGTCCCCAGGGCAGGCTGTGCCGGCCGACGCACAGTCCAGGTGTAGTGGTGCGCGCCTGCAGTCCCAGTGGTGGGGAGGCTGAAAACAGGAGGACCACGGTGAGTCTGAGCGGCACAGTGAAGCCCTGTACCAATCACTACATAAGTCATTAAATAAATAAACAGATAAATAAATATATACATACATACATACTAAAAGAGAACCCAAGGTTGAGTTCCTTACTTATTCCCATTACTTTCATTGTGTGATGTCACAGTGCCCTTTTGGTCACCTAAGAAAGTCTACATTCTTTACAGAAATGAATACCTATTGCATTAATACAGAAGTGAAAAAACAACATCAAAATTCACTTTAAATTAGTTTATTTAAGATAAACAAAGAAAATTATGTGAAATAAATGCTGTAAAATCTTGGTAATTGTTGAGCCTATGGGGTGGGGACACGGGAATCTAATTATGGCATGACAAATGTTTGGTATGCTTCAATGTTTTCATTGAGAAAAATCCGGATGGATTCATCTAAAGTAGTATTCATAAGGAAATTCAGATAAAGCTTTTAGAAAAAAACAAGAAAGAGTGGAAACGCGTGACCTGCGTGTTCATCTCCACCAGCTGTTTGACTGGCTTTACAAAATTCATCGTGTAAAAGTGCAGTTCGGAGGAAATTCATAGTCATGTGACCAGGAACAAAAACATGGTATTGAACATGAAAGATTCAGTATTGAAAAGACGTTAATCATCTCCTATTTAATAAACAAACTAATCATTCAATGCAGTCCAGTTAAAAGAGCACTAGTATTCTTCAGAGTATATGAGAAATAATTTATATTGATTTAGAATTCCACAGAAATGAGTAAAATGTACGAAATAGACCACATACATTGAAAAATACTTGAAAGTACGCGGGCTGAAGTTAAGAGGGCATGAACTTAACAGTACATAGAAGTTCAAAGGACACAGAATGGTGCGACGGAGGACATGACTGGTGAAAGAAAGAGTGCCCAGGTACCTTGGCCACCATCTATCAGGTGACATTTCTCCTGGCCCCTATGGGAGACTGCATTCTCCTTCGTTGCTTGTGTCTGGGCATGCGCGACGGAACGCAGCCGCAAACGGCACCTGGCATTTCCCAACCTCAGATGTTCTCAGCAATCCTCAACTTCTTTACGAGGCTAAGAAACGAGTGAGTCCAAGCCCAAGGTGGTGGGAGGTTGTCGAAACAAACACATCTGCGCAATGGAAGCAGCGCTCTCCTTAAAAAACAAAGACATAGGCCGGGGAGATAGCTCCCTGGCACAAGTGCCTGCCTGGCAAGTGCAAGGTCGTGAGTTCAAGCCCTGGTCCTGCAAAAAAAGAAAAAGAAAAAAGAAAAGAAAAGAAAGAAAGAAAGAAAGAAAGAAAGAAAGAAAGAAAGAAAGAAAGAAAGAAAGAAAACAAAAACACAAACTGAAGAAAACATAAATACCCCTCAGCAATGAGCACTAATCATCTGTACTTCTGCTCAAAAGTATAAGAAAGAGAATGTTTTGGGACTTTGAAATTAAGATGGCCTCCTTACACAGAAATGTATATCAGAATAGAACCATAATCTTGAGGGGAAAAATGACAAATTCTGTTAGATTGCAATAGTAGAAGTCTCAGAAGGAGAAGCTCGGTGAACAGAATGAGACAGAGTTCACACCAGAAGAAAACACAGTCAGCTACAGCATATGTGCAAATTAATGTTGAAAAGCCGAGCTGTGGGAAAGAAAACAGGAAGCTTGCAAGAAGAATGGAAATTCAAAAGGCCCATACATTTATGAAAAGATACTCAGCTTCTCTAATAATCAGGAAATGCAGATTCAGCAAAACCAAGACATCATTTAGCCTACGCCAGGCTGTAGGTGAAGATTACGGGGTTTGATAAGTCCTAGCGCCGAGACCTCTCCACCAAAAATAGCGAAGCACAGCGACTGAGATCCACGCATGTGCCCGCTGCCGGCCACGCCTCGAGAGCAAGGTGGGCCCCGAGCACCACTGCGCATGTGCAAGCAGAACTCACTGAAGTCGCTCGATGCCTCACTGTGTGCAACAATTCGGGATCTGAGAGCGCTTTAAGGACTGCGAAAGTGGGAGTGGCTAAATAAATTGTGGTATTCCCAGGATACAGGAGCTCTTAAAGAAACAAGTAGGCCAATGGGTATCAGCCTTAACACCTATCAGAAAGTAACATTCTTGGAAAAAAAAAAAGGCAAGATGCAGAATTTATCTGGAATTAAAGTACTCAAATCATTCCTATCAATTTTCCATTATACTGCATATATAAGAAAGGAAAATGTAGATAAATAAGAGCATACAAGATGTAGTGTTGCAGGCCTATAAGTCCCGAATTCTATATGGCCAAGGCAGGAGGATCCCAAGTTCAAGTTCAGTTCAGTGACCTAAAATTCACAAATTAAAAAATAGGGGCATCAGGGGTGGAGTTTAACGCCTACCATCAAAAGAGAAGGGGAAGGAGGAGGAGGAAGAGGAGAAAATTAGTACTTCCTGCCATCTCATTATAATCTGCTATTCCACTGTCAAGATAGGACGCGAAAACGAGGTTGCCCAGAACTGGCCAGCGCTTGGCCCCTTTGTGGAGCTCGGTTTTCTCATCTCTAGAATAGGGACAAACCAGTGGGCCGTCGTCTTCCGGTGTCTCCGGAGCCTCCCACGTGCTGGTGAAGCCCATCAAGATTCCTTTGCATCAGCCTCATGACTCACTGCCCCTGGAATAGGGCCTGAGATCCGTAATGCCTGTGGTGCTGGGCACTGACCACACCTGGCTAGGAAATGCTGGCATCAACATCAAAGCCTGGCATCCCCAAGCAAGTTGAGGATGTTCTAAGAATAAACAAGCGTCTTTCCTTCAAGGCTCTTAACATGCGCAGAGCAGTCTGAGAAAGGCTCATCACCAGAATAAATTCTTGGCCTAGGACTCGACAACACCCATGATGCAAATCTCTTTACCTGGCCAGACCAGCCGAGCCAAAGCAGAGAGTAACATATTAGCCATGCAGTGAATAGATTTTATCATTTAATAATCAAGCTCTTAATTAAGAATAAGTAATTCATAAGGGTGATTAATATGAGTCGCTTAAGTAGGTTTGTTCAACACCCATGGCATTTAAATAGAGGATGAAAATGAACTTCTTACTGCTCCTGAAAAGTATTTCACCACAAATTGTGTCTTAGATGAACAAAGGTGATTTTAGCTTAATTAGGAGGAGAAACCATGCCAGTCCTGGATGCTACCATTACGACAGCCTTCTTGTAGGTGCAACGTTGGAGGGATTGTTGATGTTATTATTTTGGGAGTGCTGGACATCAAATCCGTGGCCTCCCACATGCTAGGCAAGCATGCTACAACTTTACCAACTGCAGTGCTTCCTCAGCCCTGGAGAGAACGTCTTTAGGGCTTAACTTACTAGGAAAAAAAATTATGTAGAGTCTGCTACTGCATTGCGCACAGGTTGTACAGCAGACCCCCACCCTAGGAAAGTGCGCAGTGGAGGGCAGACCGGCCCGTGTTGTCTGTGGTGGAGGACATAAAAGGAGCCGTGGGGAGCGGGGTAGGAGGGAGGAGCTCTGATGCAGGTGTCTGTCCAAGGACTTGGTTCCTGCAGGGCGTGAGCAGGGAGGGGAGACATGGCCAGGCCAGTACGACCTTGGTGTAGGAAGAGGTCAGAGGCATCTGCTGGAGTCTCTCACCCCAGGGGTCTGCACCAGAGTGAGGGCTCGGTGTCTAATGCTGAGTTTAGCAGGGAGCTATGGGACAGGTCTTGGAGTTGTTGGTGCCAGAAGTCTCAGTAAGCAGTGGCGCAGCGGTGGATAGGCGAAGGCACTGGATACTGCCAAGGACAGCAGAAATGTGTCACATCCAGGCTCCCTGATAGCATGCCAATGGTGACTAAGGGTGGACATGTCTCGCTCCATGCTGAAGGTCTGGAGGGGATGGAGGTGACAAGTGGGAAGTTGCCATGCATGGAAAGGGATGGGCACATGTGTTGGCAGCCTACCCAGTGCAGTGCTCCGTGTGTGTGTGTGTGTGTGTGTGTGTGTGTCTGCATGTGTTTAATATCTCTAACACTAGTGTATAACGCCCCCATGACATCTATAAGATTTCCAACAAAATGAACACTCAGTGAATGTTTACTGAATAATAAGCACAATATGTGGAAATTCTCACAAAAGTTTTTTTTCTTAAAAAAAAAAAAA